>WJFB01000003.1:0-230473 GCA_009870185.1 Pygmarrhopalites habei
TGATATGACCCACGGCGAATATTAAAAACAATTCTCATTAGAATTCGTGCTTTAACTTCATGCAAACCAAATTATAATATTCTCCGAGTATAATATCGTTTATTTCTCACGTCACCCCCGGGTCACCTTTGTTTTTACCTGGGATCACATACTGCACCAATAAGTGGTGGCCGGATCACATACTACACTTGTACCGAATCCGGTTGACACACTATCCTTTGTACTACTGTATTAACAAGAAAAAATCTTTGTACATTGTGTATTATGGGGATGAAACATCCGCCAAAGTTCTTCGCCGTCGTCGTCGTCTCTTTATTCTTGAGGTTGTTCCGAAATTAGTCGCACACACACGAGAAAGCAAAAAAAACCTTCCTAATATTCTATATAATATAATATAATATATTTTTTATTAATCATTATTATATAATCATAGACTGCTGTATGTAAGTAATATGGATGAATGTAAAGTTAAAATGACGAAATTTTCATTAACGAAAAAATTTTTTATTACTAGGATTGCCTATTCCCTAATATATTTTAAATACACACACGCAAAAAAATACCTATTTTAAACGTTATTTTAATGTTTTACGTATTCAATCGTTGTGTATTATTTATTGTATACTGAGAACGGTTTTTTGTCGGAATCAACAATCATTTTTTTTCACATTGTAGATTATCAAACTATTGACTATAATGTGTATTAATTGTTTTTTTTATGTATTTACATGTTAGTGAGACAAATGGTGTTAAAATGATTTCTTTCTTTTTTCTTTTTTTTGAACCGCACAATAATATTCATGCAAAGAGATGCTATATACATGTACCATAAATCGTGTATATTAATTTAATTGTATTTTATACAACAAGAGGAAAAAAACATGTAAACTTGACATGTTTTTAGACTACCTTTTATGCCTGTCTACAAAATATTATTCACAAAAAAAACAATTATGCATGCAAGCATAAAGTAAGAACTACATAACATGTAAAATGTAGGTAAGGACAAAAAAAATCATTAATAATGGACTGTATTTACATATATTATATTATTACTACAATTTATTATTATTATTATTATTAAAAATGTGTGCTTGTAATGTGAATTTTAAAAAAAGAAAAAAAGAAAGAAGAAATGGATGCGTGCATCTAATAAGACTGATGAGAAGATGACCGCAGACTATTGGACTATATTATGCATATATTAATAGATTGAGGCAGCAAAAAAAAAGTTTATAAAAATAAAACTACACTTAGAGAAAGATTTACTTTCCATTGTCATTTTAATTCAGGTTTATGGAAGCTCCTTGCTTTGTAACATGTTCATTTCTTCACAGAAACTTTTTTTTGGAGATGAACTTTAACCTTCAATTTTTTTAAATGGGAGGTTTTCATTACATTTTAAAAAACTGAAAACTATTTAATATTATGTGAAAAATGTAATTTGTTCAGAAAGTATTTGTTACTTTCGACACAAAGATATACACTTATGATTACTACTACATTATGTCATCTCACCTCTTTCTGGATCAACCATTATGGAAAAAAAAATAATAATGCCAAAAATTGAAAGTGTGTTCCATTGCTGTTTGTTAACTGTAGAAAGAAAATAAACAATCCCAATTTTCTCAAATCAATTAGTCAATAAAGGGGGGTTCATAATAACACTATGATACATTTTTAGTCGTGTTTTAAGCTATACATATTTATATTTTTTCTGTCTAGTTTGTTATTTTGTTTGTTATTATTGGATTCTATAAAAAAATTGATAATAATAACAGACACAGTGGAAAGTGTAAAATCCTGACATTCCTTCTCTCATGTGTTTCAATCTCATTGCATAAAATTAATTGCATAACAATTTTTTAATGAAAAACAATGCTCTCCAATTTCCAAACGTTTTTTGTTTGGATACAGCATATGCGCTCTGCTGGCCACAGCCCCAATGCTTTGAAGTACTTTGAAGCTCCAGCTCAAGTGCTTAGATATTTTTTTGTCCAAAGAAATAAAGAATATTTTTTTGTCCAATGTGACCACAGCTACAAGATAAGTGTCCCAGGAATTTGACCTCAAGATTACCCTTCCAGGTTCATCAAACAGTGCGTAGTCCTGCGGAACAATTTAATTTAGTGTTGTGTGTGTACATCATGTAAGAACCCGTTCAAACTAGATTTTTTTTTCACAAATGAAACTTTCAAAGTGTCTGTCTATTTTAAATTTTTTTTAGTATTACTGTTGTTGACATTTTTTGACATAATATGTATTTGACATGTCCACATTAGGGGAACAGGGAGGAATTCAGAGAAGCGACGGGAGAGATCAAAGGTCGCTGCCAGGGACCGGAGGAGTAAAGAGTCTGAAATATTTTCAGAATTATCACAATACCTTCCCTTGCCGGAATCAACAAGAAATTCTTTGGACAAGGCTTCCGTGATGAGACTCAGTTTGAGTGATTTGAAATTACGGTCAATGGTAGAGAA
The DNA here is from genome assembly GCA_009870185.1 of Pygmarrhopalites habei. NCBI lineage: Eukaryota > Metazoa > Arthropoda > Collembola > Symphypleona > Arrhopalitidae > Pygmarrhopalites > Pygmarrhopalites habei. Next base: position 2,481 of record WJFB01000003.1, read on the forward strand.
AGGTAAATGAATAAAAAATGTATTAAAAATTTTTTATTCAGTCATATTGAAAATTAAATAAGAGTTCAAAGGAACTAAGATTTTTCTATTTTTCTCTTGTTTATTGAAAATGATTGTACTAATATTATTTTAAAGCATGAGTAAAGTATGATTTAGAAAATTTTTAGGTATGGTATTCTCACACACACTGTTGTTGTCCTTTTATCTATTGATAACTACGACTGATTTGTTTGTTGTTATTTACAGTGTTTTCTACATGTGAGTCTACAATAAAGAAAGTTGAGAACAACGATGAGACACTGGAGTCAGACTTGGGTACCTTGTTGAACAATGCAATGGGAGGATTTGTTGTCGTTTTGTCAACAGAAGGTGACATCATATACATGTCGGAGAGTGTTACAACTCACTTGGGCCTTGCTCAGGTCGGAGATTTTTCCATTCAAAAATATTTCTAACCATTATTGTAAATATTTCATAAAATTAAATTCACGTTTTTTTTTCTCTCTTTATAGACTGAAGTTATGGGACTCAATATTTATGACTTTAGTCACCCTTGTGATCATGCTGACATCAAGGAATTACTTGCAAATAAAAAAGGTGTCGAAGAATATACTGGGAAACGTTCCGGTTCATTCCGGATGAAGTGTACCATCACAGAACGAGGTGACATTTATATTTAAATTAAAATAGCACATTGACACGTAAAAATGATTTCAAGTACAAAGGATATTTATGACATTGTTGTTGTTAATAGGTCGTAATGTTCACATCAGAGCAGCAACTTACAAAGTGAGTATTTTCTATTGACAAGCTTTTTAAGCACGTGCTGCTAGTAGTAGTAATACACAATAATAACCACATATAAACATATTTATGTCAATGTCATTAATTTGTTTACCCAAAATTCGACAAAGTTTTAGTAATGTGGTGAATGTTATTAGTACAGCATATTGAAGAAATTTTATAATCACAAAAAGTTTTTAAAATGTTAGAGTAGGGGAAATAATAATTGTGTAATGTTTGTTTTCTTATATTTCAGTTAATCGATTTTACGGGTCGATTACGTCCTAGTATTGGAGAAGATGAGACAGCTCAATGGTTTATTGGTGTTGGAGAACCCTTGCTTCATCCATCTGATGTCGATATTCCATTAAATAAACAAACCTTCTTGACGAAACACACTCCAGATATGAAATGCGAATTTGTGGACGACAGGTACTTATATATTGTACTTGGTTTATTTTATGTTAACATTTCTAATGTATGATGTCCATTTTCACGATTTCCATTTTCGTACAAGAATTTGTTTACCTTGGTTATTAAACATGAGAATTGACTAATGTATGTAGTAGGTATTATGAACTGACAAAACTGGTAAATACTTTTGTTTTGTAGCATTGGGACATTTTTGGGATACTGTCCAGAAGATTTGGTTGGAAAGTCAATATTTGAGTTTCATCACGCATCAGATGGTCCGGCTTTGACTAAAGCTTTCAAATCACGTAATAAAAAACTAAAATTTTAAAACTTTTATTTACCCCTGTATGTAATACAGATTCCAGTATTAATTTTTGTTGTGTAATATACCCTATGCTTCCTTAGTTTATTTGAAAGGACAGACCGTCACGGAGAGGTATCGATTTCTAGCCAAACATGGTGGTTGGATTTGGGTAGTGACTCAGGCTACTTTAATTCAATCAAATAACGGAATGAAACCTAATTCTATCGTGTGCCTAAATTTCGTAACAAGGTAAGAAAAAAAATCAAATTCATATTCATATTTTTTGACACGACGTGGTTATAGTCCTGAATTGACTAATTAACATTATTGTTTTTGTATATTTCACAATGACAGTGGTATAGAAAATGAGGATGAAATTGTGTCAACAATCCAACTTGAATGTCTTGAACGTCCTGTCTCTAGACCATTCACAGTGATCACTCCCAACAAGTTGTTCTCCCCAGTACATACTATGAAGGAAGAAATATTTGAGAGGAGACAAAAAGAAAATATTTTGCCACATATTATTCCAGCCTCTAAGCCAATTCCGAGTACAGCTAAAATATTCGCACCACGAACAGAGGACATGGATTCCGGTACTAATAAATAAATAAATTTTTTAAAATATATACTAGTAGCTCTAATTGATTAAATACATGTCGTTTAATCTGTTCAATCTAATTTAAGGTTTCCTCATGCCTTGTGATGATAGATTGATTGGTAAATATTGATTTTTGAATGTACAAAAAAATTCATTGAGTGATGAAGTTGTTTCTAGTTTTTAAAAATAAAACTAACTTTTATACCTTTCAGCGAGCAAGGAAGAGCCTGAGGACTTGACCCATTTAGCTCCAATCGCTGGAGATGAGAGTGTTCCCTTGGCCCTCCCACTACTTGATAATCTATTAAGATCTTTGGATGAAGCAAATATGGATTACACTATCAGTAACTTTGTGATTGATGTCAATGCGGACGAGTTGCCACTACTAGAAGATGAACGTGAATGTGGAGAGTCATCTTTAAAGAATTTAACTACATCACCTTTGTTTTTACAATCAGATCCACATATGGTGTCCTCTCCAGGCTCAAAGTCATCCTTACTCTCTCCATTTCAACAACAATTGTCACCATCGCCAAGCACAAGTCAAAGTAATAGTTACACGTGCAGTAGTCCATTGAGTCCTGACACCCTCGACAATTCACCTTACAGTCTGGGAAGGGAAAGTACAAGTAATTTTGATAGTTCCAATTCTTCGGTCCCAGCCCTTGTGAGTATGAGCCTTCAAGATCTCGGTCGTCATTGGGCGAATAATCCAGGGTGTCCAACTAGTACCATTGACTACCGGAGCCATAGTCCTCTTGAAATAAATTTTATGGCGGAAGAAGAAGTGTCCAATTGTAGTCAGCCGTTACCTAGAATGACAAATTTACCAGTCAATGATAAAGGTGAATATGTGGTTGGAGGACAGTTTAACCCGGTCGTCAATTTGGCTAATGAATCCTTGTTGGTGTTACCCGATTTCAATGTGTAAGCTACAAAAAGATAAAAAAAAAATACGAAAAATACGTTGTCAATGATTATACAATTAGACAGTGTCTAAACAAAAAATTCTACTCATTTATTACAGATCTAACAACAGAATTCTAAACAGAGTACTTGTTGGGGGAACAATTCTTAATCAGTTTCCATGTTCTAATAATGGTACGTCCACTATAAATTCCAAAAATGGTGATTCACATTCCGGTTGTTGCTCCAACAGCATCACATTACCAACAACTGGAAGAGTAAATGAACTAGGTAAATATTTTATCGGTGATTTAATTTTTAAAAAAATTTCAAATGAGATGTAAAACCAAAATTTTCTAATTTGAATTTCTTCTTTTCTTCCTCTCTAAGTTCGAACATATGATAAAGTTTGGCATTCTACGGTGACTCAGAAACGTCCTCATCAGATGTTAAACATCAAATCTGAAGTTTCCGACAAAGGCTGTGATATTGTTTGCACTTCTGGACCGCATTTACCAAAGCAGCCCAAGCTTACAAGTGCAACGTTTGAAGGAGGGACTCGACCAAGTACCACTAATCATTCTTCAGCAGCTACTGTCGTAACCTATCCGATTGATCAAGTTCCTGGTGACAAGAAATGTACTAGTAAGGAAACTAAGATTGGAGTTTCCGTACCAGCAGTTGTCTCGAGCTCAAATGAATACACAATTAGTCAACGTACTTCAGCAGCTTCTACATCTTTAGATCCACCACCACAACCACCACCGAGTGATAGTGAAAAATGTGTCAGTGAAATTGATCTTAAGGCATATGTACAAAACTTGTTGTCCAGTGGTCGAAGTGACATCATCAATGCACTTTTCAAAGGTAAGTTATAAGGATACTTCATGTATCAAGTTTTAAAATCTTCGGTACAACGTATACAATAGCTTTATGCTTCAATTCAAAAGCTGATAATAATTTTTTTTGTGATTTTCACAAAGAGTTGAGCAACTACCGGAAGGAGTGCAACTTAGGCCAAGCAACAACTGATGATGACAATACTCCAACTGTAATACCAATAAAAAAGACAGAAATGTCCGAGGCATTGAAATCATCTTCTCCACCACCACCTGACACATCACAGTGTCCCACCAATAAAATGGTAATTTGAATGGCATTTAAAAATATATGAATTTTCCCTTTATATTTTCCATATGGTTGTTCGCTTAAACATCTTCATTTGCTATCTCTACTATTTACTAATACTCATTGACGATTGGTCATATTATACAAAGTCTTGATTTTGTTTAAACTTCAGTCTTGTACTTGATAAACTATTTTAAAATATTTCTTGTAGCGTAATAACCAAGAAGGAAATCCTTTGATCACAGTTGTCGACCTTTGTAGTGATACAACAAAGGCATTAGTTGAACTGACAACTCTTGATTGTGAAGTCAATGCACCAGCCAATGAAGGTTCATCACACTTACATGCATCAGACTTGGTGAAGGATCTTGATGAGGATAATTTTCTAGTGTAAATTTGTACATACTATACTATAGTATATAAAAAAGGACACAGAATAACTATTTTTTTGTTGTGAGTGTAATTTTCTAAAAAAAAGTATACTTTTATTTCGTTATATTTAAAGGAAAATTGGATTTGTTTATACACTGACACGCATTGTTCACATGGCTGTCGACCATTTTTAAAATTTGTATTCTTTATTTAGGATAATCAGAAAACGAGATCGTCTATTTAGCAGGATGTACTTTGTAGAATTTTATCATATATGGGATTTAATAGTGTAGTAAGTAAGGGTGATTAGATAATTTTAAATTATCATAATTTTTTAATGATAAATTTTTGACTTGAGCCTTTCGTTGTTGAGCCTTTATCGTTTGTCAAGTCAAGCCAGTGTTTTGGCTAATATACTTTCACAACTTGTAAGAGTTTAGTAAAGACTAAGTACCGTCACAATATATATTGTTCTAAAAGTGTCATTACATGTGTTCAGAGGGGGTTTACAATAATGAAGCTCATATATAATGTAGAGCAGAGTTTTTTTTGTTTTATTTAATTGTTATTTTGTTTTGTTATAGTTGGTCTTAGGATTGGCTACAAGTGAATTTTCTGATCACATTAAGCTTACATGTATAATGTTAATATTTTTATTGTGCAAAATTTCAAAAAGGACTGGATTATATACGTTAGTCAGTTAATTGAGCCAGTTGAGCATGCTTATTATTAGACAAATCGTCCTGTCACGATTCCACAAATTCGAAAGGCTTGTAACTTGTTTCATTATCATGTGTTTTTATTTATAATCGTGTATATAACATATATTTCGAGAGATAACGATTTTTATGAATATTGTGTACTAAATTCAAGTCCAAACGAATGTGGACGTGCGAGATATGATTACGATGATACAAGTACACGTTATGTATGACGATAAAAGATATATAATGATGTACATAGAAAGAAATATTAAGCTAGCATAGTAGAGATTATTGTATGGCTTAATTTTGATGGAATTAAATGGACATGTGTCTGGCAATGAGAAATCAGTTGGGAGTTTTTATTTTTTCAGATCACAACAGCGTCATGTAGCATGTTGTCAATTAAAGGTCAAAGTCACAATTCAATACATTGTATGAAGCAAACTCTGACATTCTGATTGATTCTATTTACAAAATACGAAGATAACCGTTCCATCATGGTTAGCAGCTGTCATTCAAAAGTTAAACTTTTACGTAGTGAATTTTTATTTGTGAATAAATTTTAAACTTTATTCATAAAAGAATCTTATCTAGTACACAACTTTGTGGACCATAGAAGGCTAATTTTAGAAAAAATAGGATGAAATATTAAAAGCTGGACAACCATGTTCACATATAGAATGGTCAGGCAGCAGATTGATTGAAATTTGATGCGAGACCGAGCCAGCATTTATAGTAATTCTTGTCCAGCTTTTCAGTTTCCAGTGCCCATGGGAGTACAGCCAATGAGAGAGATGTTTCAAACATGAATGCCTACGAAGTCGAAATTTGAAAATTTGGCCTAAAATTTTATTCAAAATTTGTCTTTTTTGGAAACAAAAATCAACTGACCATCGTTCCTTCAGCCACTCTTTGAGGCCCTAGTTTGGCATTACTGGCTCCATTGAAACACTGGACATCTGGACCATGTGGAGTCATCATTTGATGTAATGTTGCTCCTCCTGGAGCAAATCCTTCTGCCTTAGCTTCATAATTTCCCTTGATCAGTCCCATGAATTCAGACATGCAGTTTCCTGATTTAGATTAATAAAATAATTAAAATCATCTGAAACAATACGTAAAATTTATACTGCTGTGAAATGTAAAGGGATATTACGATGGTAGTAAGGTGGTCGAAAAGTGTGATCTGCCACAGACCACCGTGGTGGGAAAATGACAAAATCTGCAATTGCAACCCCTGGATGAACGGATGGGGCTGTCAAAACTGTGAAAATGGATGGATCCTGAAATAAAAGAAAAACTTGGCGTAGGTGGATAAAGCACACACAATTATACACATTGGTACAGGAGAAAGCAGTATCGATACTTACAGCATGATCATAGGATACTGAATTGATTGTCATAAAGTGGTCCAGATTGTATTTGTATGGAACATAATTTCCATGCCAAGCAACCACATCAAATGGTGAATGTTCTTGTTCTGCCTTGAAAAGTTTCCCTTGAAATTTTGAAAATATTTCAAATGTGGAATCTGTTTTATCCTCAAAACAGGCTGTGGGATGAAGAAAATCCCTAGGGTTTGCAAGACCATTTGCACCTGTTAAAATCGTCAATGACAATCATTAGTAATACCTCACTAGTTGAGGAAATAATCTAATGGACTCACCTATGGGCCCAAGATTAGGGAGGACAAAGTGGGTCCCAAAAACTTCAAGAGCGTAGCCTCGTGTAGGCCCTCGGACATTCACAGAGAAGCGAATTCCTTGCTAAAGTCAATTGAATCACAATAATTATGTAGGTAAGAAACTAATTATTTCCAAATAAAAGATCCCGCACACTCAGACACTCACCTGAACCACAAAAATCTCTCCCGGTGAGACGACCATTTTGCCAAACTCTGTGGTGACATCCAAGATTCCTTCCTGTGCCACTGTAAATTGAATTTTATATAGTTTCTACAGTACTTTAACTTCGTCAATTAGTTTGAGTCAGTTTTTTACCAATCAGAAAGTCTCCATCAGCCGAGTAGAAAGCTTTGTTTTCCATTGAAGTATTGCACGCAAAAACATAAATTGCAATCCCATGCCTCGTTTGGACATCTCCAGCACCTGATATTGTCTTTAGACCCTCCACAAAATTGACGTCATTCCCTTTTGGAATGTCAAATGGCAGCCATCTCATCTGAATAAATTAGACTATTTTTGACCTACTGATTAAAAAACAAAGATTGTATTCCTTTTACAAAAATTACTTGGTTAGGTTCTGGATGAAAATCTGCAAAATTCTGAAAGAGTCTCTCGTTCTTCTCTGACACTCGCTGGAATGGCAAATGACGGACAGATGGACGAATTCGATAAAACCATGTTCTCTTATTCGATTCTCTTGGGGCTTTAGAAAATAATTAATTTTTAAATTGCCTTTTAAATTACAAGATTCATTACCAAAGCACTAGCACACAGCATCGTTTATTCTAACCAGTGAATGCTGTTCCAGATAACTGCTCTGCGTACAATCCGTAAGGACATTTTTGGGGATTATTTTGATGGGCAGGCAATGAATCAGGACATCGAGGGTCCTCACTGGCAAACTCTGACCCAAATCCTGATAAATACTTTGTCACAAAATCACAATTTAGTAAGTTACCAACAATTAGACACACAATTATGATTTTATTTTACTTACTTTCAAATTCCCTTCTGTCACAATCATTTTCTTGGGAAAAAATGTTTTCAGTGACCCAGTACACAATCAATGAAAAGAGCCTGAGAATGGATCTTAGCTTTAACCACACAGACAACCTTTTGAAAATTGAGACTCAAGTGACTTTATCCCTTCCAGTTGGGCTAGTCATAGATGAAAAATATTTTTCTGTCCAGAACCCTGATACTTCTCTCTAGAATATAGTTGCTCTGTAAAAATAAGATGTGAGTATGTAAATTAATTGGAGGTGAGTATATCAACGTCATAAGAAAGAAGGGTCATATGATCGTAACGTAGGATAAAAAAATATTCCAAAAGTTAGAAGGCTATCCAGGTAGTTGAATCCTGCCTGACAAGTTGGAAGAATCTCCAGCGAGAGTCAAATCCTGACAAGTGACTCGGACCACCTTAATTAGTATTCTGTATGGGTACTAACTTGGGTCTAAGCTTGTCTTTGTGAAAAGCAAAGGGATCGAAAATTGTTTACGTACATGAAAATATGCTACTGCTATGCATATGACTAAATTCTTCTAATTTATATTTTGAAACTCTTTAAGTTTAAGAATTACCCTTTCCTTGTCCAGTTAAAATATTATACTGGATAGCATTTGTGTAAACGCATGGTTTTACAACTCGCCATTGCATTTATTAATGAATTCTAACCTTAAAGATCTCAACAGACATAAATCTATTTGATATTCCTGTCTCGGATAAGATATAAAAAATGACCTTTGTCATCCTGTCCTCTGAAACGTAGGAATGTCAAGCCAAGTTAGCTAAGCATTTTGATTCAACCTAAAACATATTTTAAATTGCATTCATGCAATCGAAATACCTTTCTTTTGGCAATGACCCCTCAAAATAATTCATTAATACATCTAGAGTGGCCATTAGACGTATTTTAGTGAAGCTATGGACGACTAACTCCAAGCAAAGTGCGTGAAAAAGTTATGACAAATCAAAGACAAATATTTAATAGGCATGTGAATCAGATTCAATTTTATAATTTTAGTTATACTAGTACTTGTATGCAAAGGCAGCACGAGTACACCACGAGCCTGTAAGGAGGAGGTACTTTAAGGGAGAGGTGGGGTTGCAGTTGGCATAGAAAATGTGATATAAAAAACTTGAAGGTGCACTCTCTGTCGTGTGTGTGTCCCTTGAATGAAATGAAGGACTTTCCTTTTCACCCTTTTATTCCTCCTCGGATAAAAAATGATACTAAATGTGGAGGTTAATGCTGTGTGTACTTTAGTTCCCCATATGTGTACTTATACACAGTACATAGTGTGTGTGTGTGGGTACCTTTAACCAATGGTAGTATCACAAGAAGCCCTACACCAACAAGGTCGTACATATGTAATAAAAAATGGGAAGGGGTCCCTTTTTTATATCAATCCATTATTGAGTCACTGAAAGGCTTAACCTTTTTCTTGATTTTTTGGACCGTACACTATTTTTTATACCAAGGGATGGATGAAACCCTTTTTTTATTACTTATTATGATCATCCTCATCATACTCTCCATGACTAGTATAACTACAAGTACACACGTAGCAGCAGTGTAACTCAGTCAACAAAGTATGGGACAACCCTTTTTTAACATGAACTGATACGACGAATGATGTGATACTAGGTTTTATAGCACGAGCCCTTTAAAAAAGAAAGTTTTTTTTGTGCTCTCTACCCTAGATAGAGTATAAAGGGATATTATTCCTTCAGCTTGCTTGAATAAAAAATTGAATGTGTGGATGTGTGTGTGTGTGGAAGTACAAATATTGAAATCAAAGGTACGACCTACATGTACTGATATTGTTCAGATCAACGAAAGGGTTCTCTTCATCGTTCCGTTGTGGCTCCCTGATAGTTATTTTTTGTCAGCTTTACTTTAGTAGTTGTTAGTTAGTTGGTTGGTTCAGAACGTGGCAGAGCTTGGATTTTTTTATTAGTGGATTGTGACACACGCTATATAAAACTTCAATATATATTTTTTTTTGCAATAGACTAAAGTAGGAGGGAGAGAGAAGAAGAATGAATCTTTTATATCAAACAATTGGCAATGGTTGGGCAGCCCGGCCGAAATGTTAAGTACAGGAAAAGGGTACAGCCAACATCATCACAAAATATTAAAGCTCCTGAAAAAATGTATAGCCAACTATATACAGTTTTTATAATAAAGAAGTTGATCTATTAAATGACGGTGGTAGCTTCAGGTCCAGGAAAGTATTTCGTATGGTACAAAATACTTGGCGTTGTGTCGGCAGACAGAGAGGGTTAAAAATTCCTTGGTGGTAACTGTCATTTGAGTCTCGACAACCAGACAACATTCACAGGTTAACAATTTTAGTGTCATTGGTCAGGAAGAGAGAGAGAGTAAAAGTGAATTTTTATTGCTCCAAAATTAGCATAGTCAAACAAGTGGAGAGAATATAGAAAGTGTCTGAAGGTCTTGTGGCCAATGATACGCCTTGTTTTTTTTGAGGGGCTGAAAAATTGTAAATAGAATTGAGGTTAGCATTTAAATACACCAGTCAGGACTTTTTTGATATCATAATATAGATGTAGAAGGGAAGGATAGGGAAATTTTTGATAGAATGGGGGTACTAACCGGGGATTAGGAGAAAGAACCGCTGACAGTGGTAGGCCAAAAAAACCGAGGTTAGTAGCTGGGTTTGCTTCTGACGCAGACTCTGGCCCATTCTTGTTGACATCGGAGGCAGTCACTACAATCTAGCCGTTGAGTCAGTTCACTCCTTAGATTCAACCCTTTCCCCATCCTCCTCCTCTTCTGTACATGCAAATTTTCCAGCGCATCCAGTCGCTTCCTACTCCCACTTCTGTCAACTCCTCCATATTTTTGTTTAGACTTTTTTCTTTATAAATTTGTCAGACTCCTTCCTTATCACAACAATTCTTACAATTAGTTTTTAAACATTTTTTTTCAAAAACGCTGCTGTTAATACTCGCTTAGTATTTGTTTTTATCATCCTATTTTGATCAGTTTTACTTGATTTTGTATCAATTTAATTCTCAATTTTCAAATAATCTTAATCCAGTCATCAGAGAAAAAGAGTACAAATGCAAGATTTGTATATAGTAAAGTGAATTATAGTTAAATAACAGTGTTGTGTTGAATTCTGAAGATTAAAATGATGTGGATCCATTGTTCCTCTGCAAGGAAAAGAAAAAAATACAAAATTTTAAAATTTAATCTTACATGATTGTCATTTCTCATTTATCTGTTTACAATAGTGTACACTTTTATTTATTGATCTTATTGTCACAATCCAACTCTATCTCCTGAATCTCTTGAAACCCAAGTTTAATTTTTTTTTAAATAGAAGAAACAACTATTTTTGAAATACAGATCGACTTTCACTTCACTGAAAAGTGTTGAATATGACTCAAAATACATTAATAGGGACCAATTTTGAGAATAATAAATTCTCTTACATATCAATTATAATTTTCTAGAGATAAGTTAGGAAATATTCAGTTTCATTATTTTCTTAAACTATTATCAAAATTCTGTAGATATCTCTATCTATCTAAATTAAGTAAACGAACAAGAACACACACAGAAACTCAAGATTTGTCCAAGGATCAAATTTTAAAGCCAACTTTAACGTTTCTTCCAAAAATGTGTTGTGAAATTACTCTAATAAATTATTATTCATCGAACAAAGGATATATTGGATCGCTTATGTAAGATTTAACTTTCAAAAAAATTAAGCATGCTCTGAAATTTTTGTATCGTCATGTATAATTTGCTTTGTGGCATGTTTCCAACTTCTGATACTAATATAGTTACAGGAATATTTTTGAAAGCTAAAGTTTGTTTAAAATTAGATATACAAGTCAATCATAATTTTGAAATTTATTTTTAAAAAAATCATGGACATGTCTATTATTGTAAAAGCTAATCAAAACCTACAACGTTACAAATTTTTTCAGTGACAAATCAGTGACCAAGTGACTATCTTTTCGTGAAACTTTCACGATGAAAGTGAAAATGTCAGGGATAATTTAGAAGAGTAAAAAATAAATTGTAGTGCCAAACAACATTTTGATGACTAAATAAATTCAAGCCAAATTTTCCTGATGAATCCTGAACATTCGAAAAGACAGAAAAGAATTTAACAGCATCATTTTTGTCCGTCAATGAATTGTGGCATTTTTTTGTTTTCTGCTTACTAAATCATATTTTTAGTTTAGAAATCTACATATTTCAGATTGAATGGACAGTGTTCATTCAACAGTGTCGATAAAAATACTATGGACACATTTGACTGAGCTTAGAGAGTCACAAACGAAAAAAGTAGATATGGGCAGTACATAATTTTTAAAAAAGGAATTCCTACGATTCTACCATTCTTCTTTAAAGAAAATTTTGACACAGCTGCTAATGTAAATTGATCAGATTATTAAAATGCATTTAATATTTCTACATTTTATTCATCCTGCAGCTAAGCCAGCAAGACAGATAATTTACTAATTTATTCCTAGTTTTCGAACTGTCCTTTTCATTGGAAAGAAATGCCCCTTTTTAAATAACAAAAATTGATTTGATTTTCAACATTCTACACTCAAAACGTTCTTAGCGTCACCGCTATATTAAAAAATAGAGGAAGAAAATGTTTAACATAAAACAGTCAAATGAAATTTTTTGTCCACAATTAAATAGGCAAAAAAATCACAATTGAGACTCTCAATAGTCTCGTGCCACCAGTCTATGTATTATGTCAAAATAGTACATCATCCCTAAATAAAAAACCCCAACAAAATCTACATAAGCGTGCCCCACTAAAGAAAGAGTATTAGTGTAGAATAAAAAGGAGGAGCAAATTACATTTTACACAACATGACACGGTAAAATGTTGTTACAAATGAATGAATGAATAGTATTCAGTAGTGAGCAAAAAAGGGGCTACATAAAAATACATAATACTGAAAGGGTTTAATAGTCACAAAAAATGCTCACGTGTCTTTAGTATTACGTTATCACTACGCTGTGTTGAACGAGGTGATATAAAAAAAAGGAATTCAAATCGGACCCTTGATACCCCTTTGATAGAACCCCTTTCTCATCCATCCATTCATTCATTCAACAAACACAATATTCATTCACTGAAATGTAACAAGGATGCTACCACCACTACAGCTACACTTCCCAATTATAATGCATGAATCCTACTCCTATATGTTTTGTTGTTGTGTTGTGTGTCCTGTTCTACCATAATAATATACTATCATACAATAGTACAAAATAATTAATGTTGATTCATTTAAACTGCATGTTTGGTTGTACACGTGTTTACATACAAAAAGAAATGTGTGTACCTCAACCTCAATCGCTCTCACCTTTCTTACTTCTCCAAGAAGGAACCTAGAAGGAAAGAAAGTTTGTTAAAGACAGTCGAAAACAAGGTAAGTATCAATAATATGTAAACACGGTATATGTGGAAGAGATTTGTTCTCCAACTTTGAAAATATGTATTTATAGTGATGATAATCAAAGAGGATAGCTGACTTACCAATACAATACATGCCCTCCTCTCTCACCATCAACTCCAATGTACTTAACCCTTTTTTGAAGACATTGTACATACACGAATCACAGCAGCTATTCAGGGACGAAAAGGGTTGAATTTTTTTACATAACCCTTGAGGCTCCAATTACCACACTTTAAAATCAACAAGACGGAGAGACAGAGCATTCAATGAGCGTACGCGATGAAAGCATAATTTTTTGTTCGTATTTTTTATACATCATCCTTGTGTGTGTAAAATGTAGATGATACTAAATACTTACTCTGTAAGGGATAACTCTACTAAAGTACTCATCCCTCCCTTGATATTCAAAGTGGAATTTACATGGTTCACTTTTAGACGTCGTCTCTCTCTCTTATCTTCTTCTTCATGATGGGGAGAGATTTAGTCCTTTTTAATTTGACTCCTCCTCGCTTTGCATATGGTGTTTTTTAACTTGGTAGAGAGTGAGAGGGTTCCATGTTCCATCCCATCTACCCCTAAATACAGGAAATAAATTAACTTTTATCTCCTCATTAGTCCCCTTTGATCTGAAGACTCCCTCATCATCATCCCTGAAGCTGTTGACTTTCTCACCATCTCTCCTTCCTTTCCCTTTTTTATCATCCTGTAATTGTCTTAATTACATTGTTACAAAGTACACAAGGATACTGTTTATAGTAAAATACCTTCAACATCTTGGTACAGAATGACAAGTAGTTTTAGTACATCCTTTCGTTACTACATAAAAAGTAAGAATTAATAGAATGTATCCTTGTGTATATCTTCTTATTTGAGTACTTACAAGTGGGTTGAAGATCTTCTGATTCGATAAACAAGGGCCCTCCTTCCTTGAATGTGGGTGACTTTAGGGGGTTGATCATTCTTGAAAGTATTACAGCTTAAGACACAGTTTTTTACTTTTCTTTGAAAATTAAAAAATACAAGGCCACGGATTTTGGGGTTTAGCGCTTTCCAGAAATAGGGAAAAAAACGGCCCCTTCACCTTTTATTGACAAAGTCTTATAGTGTCTCTGTATATCTAAGGGTATACACACTCGACATACATACCGGTACATTGTGTACATAGTCAGGTACCCTTAGAGGGGACCTTTGTCCAGAGCCCACTCGTCACTGAAAAGATGGAGCTTCTTGTGCAATTTTCAAAACCTCGATAGTACAGAATCGATAGACTCTGGAAATTATGTTTTTGTCAAATGAACCTTTTTAGAATCCCTCAACTAATTATAATATCAGGTTAATGCACTGAATGACAATTAGTACAGCCAGAGAGGTTAGCAAAGTTTGTCATATCAAATTGTCAAAGGTTAATAAAGGTCCTTTCATAATTTTGGAAAAAGATGAGATTCAGGTAAACCAAAAAATTTCGACTGGAAGTTCACAAGACTGTTACATTGTGGCGTGTTCAACCCTCCTAATCGCAAATCACAACATTTTTTCTCCAGAACTCTTCATTCAATACTCTGTTTCCAGGAATTCTCTCTCAGTTGACAATAAATTAAACATATTGTGAAAAAGGGGAAAATGATTGTGTGACTAAGATCTCAGAAATCTTTAACATTAAGATAGACCTGCAGTACATGTAAAAATTCCCTTTTTTCGAGTCCCTCCACAGAGTCTTGAGAAGCAATAATGTCAGACCTTCACATTAAAATAAATGCATCACTTATTCACTTATTTTCTTAAATACTGTTCATTTTACAATCCCCTGACCTTTTCTCTCTCTCACATTTTTTCCCTTCATCTCTCTATCACACTGTGGTAATCTGCTATCTTGTTTTTTCCCTTTTTTTCTGTCAAGATTTTTCCTCGTCAATATGTTTCCATTTATAGGTAAGTACATACTCGGTGTGTATGTACACATTTACGTAATTTTGAAGCATCAGTATACACACACATGCACAAATGTCACTGCATGACCTTACTTAAACTAAAATATCACCAGACATAATAGTTGAATCCAGGAGTAGCACACTAATATATTATTATTATATAAATAGGGAACGGTTCTTTTTATGACTTTTTATAGCCACTCTCCATCTCTTCAAAAAGAACACATACACACACACATACAAAAAAATGAGAGAGAGAATTTGGGTTGGCGTCCTTCCTTTTCCTCTCTCTCTCTCTCTCTACCCGTTCCTTCATCATCATTTTGAGTGTACCTTTTTTTCTCAAAAATATTCCCTTTCCATGTTAAAAAATGGAGAGAGAGACATTGACGTCAAGTCATCCACAGATGCATATGAGATCAAAGTGTGTAGTTTGGAAGCATACTGCGTGTGTACGTGTGTGTGTGTGATGGGATGACTGATGCATCAATAATTTAGTCTCATTCTGTCAGTCAGTTGACATTTTAGTCGAGCCCTTGTGTCCTGTACGTGTACATGAATGTGTGTGTATGTGTGTGGGGTGTGTGTGAGTGAAGGGAGGAGATCCTTTATTTAAGTTACATCCAAAGATAGATGAGGCCTTGAACCTAGTCTATAATCACGAGGGATAATTCTCGAGGTACTTACCCTTCATTGACCATATGCCCTTTTTTTATCTTATTACAAAATTAGTTCTGCTATCCTTTCAAAACTAAATACTACTATTTTGGGTATACTAAAATACATGCCTTATATGTACATTTGGAATCTTATTCTCTCTCTACTTTTCCATCCATTCCAAGATCAAATTTCAATTTCTCTCTCTCTCTCTCTCTTTTTCCATACTCCCTCCAGCTAATGTTGTTTTATAGGGGTCCGTTCAGCCTTTTTTCGTAAACATTTTAATGGACTCTGTCAATATAAGCTCTTTTTTTGGAAACAAAAATCGGAACAGTTTACACAAAAATATTCCTTGAAGAAAAAATCCCTGAAAAATGGGGAAAAATGAAGAAAAAAATATTCTGAGAGAGAGAGAAAGAGTTCAATGATCTTTATGATGATGACCCTGTGGACACATATAAAATTATTTCATAAAAAATTACACATCACAACGGAATGTCTGTAGTACAGAGGAACAAAAGCAAACCATCACCAGCGGCATTTTACTCAAAGAAGGAAAATATTGTGAAGTGCGAAGACCTCTTTTCCTTTTCTATTTCATCACACAACCATAAAACATAAATTTTATTATATAACATTCTAACCGCCATTGCTTCTTCCTTTTTTTACACAAATTATTTGGATTTTGACGGTCAAAAGTCTCGACCGTTTATTGTCATGAATCCACTCCACACACACACAAACCACTCTAGCTACAACTTAAAAGAACAATTATGAAAGAGAAACGGAAATTAGACGGAGGTCTTTTGAACCTAACAATGGCATACATTTTTGGTCTTTCCATTACTAAAAAAATTGACAATATTCTACACACACACGACACACACACACAGCTTTGTCCTTTCATTTAGAACATTACAGAATAGCATATTCCATCACAATCCCTCCTCCACACACAGGCACACACAACTAGGCACACATGATATAGCCATCGTCCATCCACTGCACATGAGAGGCATGTAAGTTTTTTCCTGAAGAATAGCCACCCAAATTACTCACGACACAAACTGACTTTGACCAAGAAGACGAGACGGAGGAGGAGGAGAGCAAAAACAGAGGAGGACAGTGGCGTAGGATAATAAGACTTTTTTGGACAAAAAAGTAATAACGAAAATGTGGACTGTGTGTGTGAGGGAGGGAGGGAGGGAGAGTGTGTGTGTACATGGACACTCTTGTGCTCTCGTGACACGTACTTTGTCTTCTTCTTTCCATCTTATGTATAAACATCATATCAACTACCTACATACCGAAACGCTGAATCTTCTTCATATTTCCTCTTCCTTTTCTTTATATTATTCAATGTAGCGCCGTACTTTCAGAATCCACACACAGTCAAGATGCGACAGTCAGGAGATGCCGAGTCTGGAAGTTGAAGAGTCTAATCCAGTTTACTTCTGTCCCTCGAAACAAGGGCTTCATCCACACACACACATACGTATGCATACATGGTGTAGAGATAAAGAAACACACACACAGCCCTCCACGACAGTCTGAATAGATGCGAACATCTTTTTTCCTCTTCTCTTGGGAATCAAAATTTTTCTTTCGCATGAAAAGTATTCTCGACTTTTTCTCATTTTTTGTCATGTGATGGGATGCCTATATTACATAATAAGGAGTGGAGGCCAGGGATAGTCGAATTCTGGACACACACTCGGACGCATGTATAGTGGAGAGGGAGAGGACATGCAGACAGATGACATGCACCGAGGTCACACAGTGGACAACATGTAGCTGGACTGTGTGTGTTTGTGAGGGAGAGGGAGAGTGTGTGTCATAGAAGGGAGAGAGAGAAAGGGAAAGCAAATGAAAAACGAAGCTAATCTGGACAAGTTAAGGACTCTCTTCAACAGTTACTCGCACTTACTCCGTCTTCCATATAAACCCCTCCTCCTCCTCACTCTCTTTTCATACTACATATACAGTATGTAGTCTATATCCATGAGTGGAGGAGGATGTGTGTGTGTGGATATGGCTCTTGTTTCACATCTCTTCTTTCTATATATATGTTGGTACATTAGTGAGCGTCCATCACGTTCCTCTTCTTATACGTTCCTCATCATCATCAAGTGATTTTCCATGAAATGAAGCCACACACACCATCCCTCCTCCTTCTTTCCTCTACATACACACACTCTGTGTCTCTGTCCAAGTGTGTGTGTGTGTGTGTGTGTGTGGGCAAGGGAGTGATATAGACGGATTTTGCACATCCATCTTTGATCATGATTATATACAGATGAAACTCTAGTCAAAAGTTTTCCCTGACTTTAGATTAGACTTGTTAAAACTATCTCTTCTTAATCTTATACCTTTCTCCACTCTCCCCATCCCATCCCATAGCATTGTTATTAGTTTCCTCTTCTTCCTCTTATTTCTTTCTTCACTTTCTTCCTCTCTCTTCTTCGATGATGATGACAGACTCCGTATAAAATATACAGAAAGACATTGGACTCGCTCTCTCTCTCTCTTTATCTGTAGGACACATTTTCACTCAACTCTTCTTTCACAGTCTCTCAAAATCTCGCACTATATCTATACACACACTATCTCTCATGTATGTATGAGTGTGTGTGTCCTCTTCTGTAACAAAAAATCCCAGAAATTCACATCAAATTACACAAGCGTAATTATTAATAATTGAAGTGTCAGCTTCTTCCCCCCTTTCTTCACTTTCTCTCAAATTTCATCATTATCTCGAAAATAAAGTGAGTGTCTGTAATACTTGTATTGTACAGTTTTGTAAAGTCTAATGATGAACAATGAACAACTCTTTCGATGAGGGGAAAGGAAGTTTAGTGGAATTGTACAAATTTATTCCGAGAAAAATTTTCCCCTCTTCTACTTTATGTTTTATCTTTTGCGTCCGGATAATTTCATTTTAACATTAAATTTTGAACTAATTTTGAGTTGTAGTTTTAAGTCATGGAAAAATTTAAGTCGATTAGTAAAAAAAATGAAGACATCGAATAAAGGGAGCGTGAAAGTCATGAATTTTTTAATCTTTCACTTTCTCTCATTCGGACTAATGAACAGTTTTATAATACAAGAAAAGTTGGACGTTAGATCTGAGTGGAGAGAGAAAACGGGTTGGTATTTATGAGATGCAGTTTGTACTGTACATGTATAAATAGCTGTTAGTTTTGTACAAGACGTGTTTTTTTTGTGCAAATAACGTCTCTATTCCATGTGTGTGTGTGTACTTGCTGATTTTCCCCAGCCCTTATCCTATTTTCGTAAATCGTGTGTGTGTATGAGTGTGGTCCATAATGTAGAGGGAAAGAGGAAAAAAGAAGAAAGCATTAAACTATGGTAAAATTGATATTATGGTAAGGTAGAGACCCCCACATGTATTTCTGTACATGGATAGAGAATATTGTATAGGACGAAGTGGAGGCGGCAGCATGTGTTTGTGTAATATGCAAGTACACATGTGGAAAATGGAGATGGTTGACTAGCAGGAGACTATATTATATTATATGGGGTATAAGGGGGCAGGGGCACATGGCAGTCTCTCTCTCACTCTCTCCGTCTTCTCCTCCAGAGAGAGTGAGAGAGAATCATTTCCTAATGTACATCTTAAATCACACCATGAATAATTTGTAGAAAAAAGTCTAAAAAGCATTAATATGAGGCATAAAACTCTAACTTTTTTCCACAGGGGTGAAATGGCAAACATTTTAGGCTTGAGAAGATACTCCTAAATGACCTCATAAATTTTTATGCGAGTTTTCTGGACGAAGACCGAGAGAGAGAACCAGGGAAAAAAAGAGCTTAGTATAGAAAAAGTCTCCCGACTCCTTCCTCCTTCCCTCCACCTCTCTCTCCCCACACTTTTCTCATATCCACGAACGTGTGTGTGTGTGTTTGTACACACTGTGTATGTATGTGAGTTTGTATTATACAAGAAGCAGTAGTATGGATCAAAAAAAAAACTAAAACAGTTTTTCTCTCCTCTCTCTTTCTGTCCTGCCAGCTCAAAGTGGAATTTTTTTACCTTTAAATTCAAACACTTTTGAAAGGGACTTGATGATAATATAATTTCACCCGACTTTCCCAACCCCTAACCAAATTAACTATTAAAATTGTACATGTGATTTTTTCCATTCCCCATTATATTTATTATTACTAGAGTTCAAATTACCACAACCGTAATAGCAATTATCTTCATTTTTCCAGAACGAGTTTAGTATCCCATAATTAAAAACTGTTCAATATTTATGATATGTACGCAGAAAATTGGACTCCGAGGGGGAGAAGTTATCAATTGCCATGATGGAATTAAAAAAAGGAATTACAGGAAATAATATTGTACCTTTGATCCTCGTGCCTACAAGACAAGGTTAACCCTTTGGACAGTTCAGTACATTGCCCGGACACTGGAGAGTTAAAAGGGAAAAGTCTTTCGTAATAAATTTTGTGTGGGTGCTTGTGTCCGCTTTTCCTTTTTTGCTTGTGCATCGGATGCATCATGATCTCTTCTCCTCCCTCTTGTTATTGTTCAAAGGAGTCAAGAGGGGCTAGGGAAAAAAGTATAAAGATTAGGAAAAACAAGAGAGAGAGAGAGGAGGGAAGGGGCTAAATCCATAAGACGAGGAGTTCCACAGGGACTTTGTGTTGTGCACATTTGCAAGATTGCTACACTCATTCTGTGTGTGTGTGTGTGTGTGTGTGTGTGTGTAGTGTGGGGACGGGTGGGTCGAGCAATGGCAATGGTCTATGGATGGGTTGGTAGTAGGCTGCAAATAATGTGATGCTCTTCAAGTTCACCCGGGCTTATAGTCAGATTTGTCAGGGAAGAGATGAGGGGCATGGCTTTTAACCCTATATATTCTCTCCCTGTCTCTCCTCACAAAGATGGGTAGATATACAGGGGATAAATGTGATGTGAGATGATTGTGTTTTGGGTGTTCAGAAAAGCCTCATCTCCATTCCTCCTCCTCCTCTCCCTCTTTGTACATATAAAATAACAAAGAATATTAGCCTACACACTCCACAATGACCATCCCTTGTTGAATCTTTGGGTTCAATGTTCAAGGCAGGGATGGGAGGGGAACGTGGATGCTGGTGGCTATCCTCCTTCCAAACTGTACTTTCATCTCTTTCTCCCAGTCGGGCTCCCCATCCTAAGTAATGATGAGTATGCAAAGATAAAGTCAAAGTGGGATAATGTAAAGCGATGGCCTCCACCGGTTTATGCATGTACTGTGTGTACACGCATGTGTGTATTGTGTGTGGGATGGAAGAGAAGGAGGGTAAAAGAACCAGTCAGCCATCCATCTTATTTTATTTTCCTTCTTCTCGACTTACAACAAAAGGAAGAAGGACGAAGGAAAGAGGAAGAGGGAAAGAGATGGACTGTGTTAGCTTTACTATTTCACCCTTACGGATATTCTTTCTTCGTTTCGTTTTAGAAAGGTAGCTTTGAGTCGGACAGAGCGGAGAGAAGAGGGGGTGTGTACATAACAATTTACATATGTAGAGCGCATCCAAATGGACAAGACAATATATAAAAGTGGACAGGGGGAACTTTCTCCATTTTCTCCCTCCCTGCACACACACACACACACACACACACCAAAACCAAAATAGTCGGCTCAAGGAGAGGAGAAAAGACAAGGAGATGAAAGCCTCTCTCTTTTGTCGGGGACAAAGGGAAGTGATGAGGATGGGGCTTATGTGAATACTGAATATGGATTGACTTTCCTTATCTTTTACCAGTTGTCTAAGTGAAGACAGGGAGTGAGTGACCTTAGGTCTCTTGTGGACAATCAGAATTTTATTGTTTTTCTTCGAAAGAAATCCTGGTCTAAGTTTGAAATGCATTTTTTTGAAGGAATGGGATTCGGAATTATGGTAAATTGAATGTGAATTAATTTTGCGCAATTTTTTAGACAGAATTCAGAGTGTAATAAATTTATTGCCTGCCTAGATTTTTGTCCAGGCTCGAATGACGGTGCATGTGTATTCCTACTGAATGAAATGATGAGTGAGTGTGTGCATTGTGTTTGAGGGTGTTGGCATTAGTGTGAGCTTGAACGAGCTAAAGTTGACTAAAGAGAAAGGGAATTCAGGGACAGAGGAGAATAAAAGGGAAAAAAGGACAGAAGTGGTGGAAGTGGAGGACGACGGCATTTTGAAGGAAGATGAGAATGCCATCAAAATAATCACACTCCTCCCAGCACGGCGGTACACTGCAGCCCCCATCCGAGTCAGAGTAAAAAAGGGCTTTGATTCCAAGAAAACTTTCCAATCATGGGATGTTTCTATTTCTTTTGATGCATTCTCTCTCTTCTTCCTCCTCCACCTTCTCTTTTGCTATTGCTTTGTACTCTCCTTTAAGATGACTGAAAGTGAGGTTAGTCCATGTGTGTACATTCCCAATATAATCGGGGAAGGAGTAGGCTTCAGGCCAGTCCAGAAAAGGATTTAAGGGGAATATAAAGAAAGAATAAATATATAGGAAAATATACTAAACCAAAATAATAGTCAATTGCCTATGTATTTGCTATAAAGTTAAACCTTTTTTGGAAAGGATGATCAAAACACGTTCACTTTTACTCGTGCGT
Source organism: Pygmarrhopalites habei (assembly GCA_009870185.1). Lineage (NCBI taxonomy): Eukaryota > Metazoa > Arthropoda > Collembola > Symphypleona > Arrhopalitidae > Pygmarrhopalites > Pygmarrhopalites habei. The sequence goes on from WJFB01000003.1 coordinate 25,061, forward strand.
TTGTGTGTGTGTGGGATTTTACTAGAATGGAATGTGGAATTTTGGTACAGGAGCTTAAATTCAGAAAGGAAAGGGGTACTGTTGTTAGATTTAACTACATTTGGTAATATTTAAGCTAAAATTTCAATACCATTACCTTTCAAACATTTTTTTCTCTCGCTTTCACACAAACTTTAATAAAAATCTTTGGCTAAAAAAGGAGAACAATGTTCAAAGGAGTTTTTGAACTTCACAGCATTTTCTTGGTTGACAAGGCAAAGTCAAGGAACAAAACGAAAATCTCTTTCACACTGACTTTGTCTCACGTTACAACCTACAGTCAAAAGGAGAAAATTGGAGAAAGTCTTTTTTTCTAAAATCAAAGAATTCCTTTTAAATTTTCTTAGCAGAACCACATTTTAAATACGTTGAAAATACGTACACTTTTTCTAAAAAGTACAATACCAATTTTGGAGATAGAGTCATTTTTTTCTCAAGAAATCTTGTGACTTTTGACTGGATTGTGCCTGGAAGGGGAAGGGAAGATGAGTGGAATTTTGTGGGTGTATTCATAAGACGGGAGGAGAGTGTGAGGAGAAGGAGGATCAGAGTTACATAAAAAGAGGAAGAAAAAAGTTTTTTTCTGCTATATCTATATGAAATGGACCTCAGTCTTTCCCTGCCATCCCATCACCCGCAATATGCAGTGCATTGGGCAATTTCTCAAATTGATGATGGGCATTTGGAGAAAACTACTTTACTATTGCCCGCCCTATTTGCCATTGCCTTTGCATCGCATCGCATTGGGGTTTTCCCTTTTGCTGTGTGTGTGTGTGTGTCTTTGCTACTTGAGATTCAGCTACATATTCGTTTTTCGGGTTTCCTCAAAAGCCCATCTATTTCCAATGACGGATTTTCATCTGGAATGTTGTTATGCTTGATATATGTAATTTAATATGTATTAGCTATACATACAAATAACTCATATATAAACACACAGGCCCTCTCCTCGGACAGTACTCACTGTACTACGTACATACCGAGAGCCTTCATATTACAAGAGATATATCATTCGGACAAAGTCTATGCGTAAAGTTTTCTCTCTGTTTGTATGGCCTCCAGCTTGTGACTATATAATACGTATATGTGTGTGTGCTGGTCTTAGCCTGGAAAGTCTGGAGATGGACGATGGCATTACCTCTTACACGTCCACGATCGAGTTATCGGAACTGGCCAGGCGCTTCCAATTCTTTTTTTTAGTCTCGTTCCCCTTACTTTACTTAAGTCATATCTCTTCTTCAAGTCCAACAACCAAGAAGATGCGAGTTCCTCACTGACTTTTACTCTCTCTCCCTCTCTCTCTCGCTCACTTTCTCCACAATCCGCTTTTTTATACACATTTTTTTGTACATGCAGACAATTCCTCAGCTTATGCAGCATGAGAAGAAGGCAGCCCCCACATTTTTCCCCGTTTTTTTTCAAAAAAAGAAAATTCGACGGAATCAATGGGATTTTTCCACTGTAAAAATATAATGGAGAGCTTTTCTTCATTGTTTCTACATGATGGAATAGAGAGATTAGTACAAGGGAGAATATATATACGTCGTGTGTGTGTCTCCCTCTCTCCCTGTGTATGGATAAAATTTGTGAAAAAAAGTGTTGGCAAGAATTTTTGATGACCTGGCATCATCCATATCTTATAATGCCACACACACACACAGTCCACTCAGACTCCTTTCCCCAATCTCTTATTTCCACATTCTCCGTCGGATTGTGTGTGTTCGTGGGAGAGAGAGAGAGAGAGAGAGACGAGTGTGTGTGGGAATGTTATATTAATTTTGTTACAAAATATATGGACTAAAGATACATATGATGGTCAAGCTTTTCGTTATGAGGGAGGGAGAGAAAAACGTTCTTTCTCTGTTTAAGACAGAGAAAGGGAAAATGAGGATTGGAGGGGAGGGAAAATGATGTATAAGAAAATAATCTTGGAGATAAAAAGATGCTCGAATAATATTGCATGTTCTATCACACACACACACATGGTATATAAAGACAGAGTGTGTGTGTGTGGGGATGATGGAGGGTGTATGGGAGAGAGGAGATAAGAATACGATACATTCATTCTGTATTAGAATCACAACTTTGGGTTTCTGGACAAGTCAAAGCAAATCGGGAAGAAGGATTCCACTGCAAGTGGAATTCCAATGGAGAAAAGATGGAGGCAGATGGAAATGGAATGAGAAATCTTGAACAAATTTGCTTGACCAACAAAGTGGAAATGTCTACTTCCTTGGGAATTTCTTTCGTCTCGCTTTCTCCGTGTGTGTGAGTGTGTGTGTTTGTATGTACATAAAGTGGAATGTCATTAGAAAAAAATTTGCTGGTCAAAATTTGGACAATATTCTTGACTCCCTTTTTCATATTTACTTTGGAGGAGAAAGTCAATTTTATTTGGGGAAAGTTTCTATTGTAATTAACAGAGAATTACTAGCGTAAAAATTATACGTAATGACGTATAACGTAAAGAAATCTGAAAAATGTTCTTTGTTGATAGAAGAGGCAATTCAGGAAATTAAAAATGTTACATTTTTCTCAAAAAATCCACGATGCGTAGTTTCACAAAGAAAATTTTGTGGACTGTGACTGTAGTCCATTTCCTCAGTTAAAAAAAGGAAGAAGGCAGAGATGAGAAGAAAGAACATTCAAAATAATTCAAAACGATGGAAAGTTTTTGTCGAGTCAGGGGAAAAAAGAAAACTAATAAAGAACAAGAGGCGGAAGCATTAGTGTTGAATAGCCAATTTGTGTTTGGAAAAAAGACTATTTTATAGCCCCGAGACTACGGAGGGATGCCGCATAATTTTGAGAGATTCAACGGCGCTTTAATGGAGATTTTTTTCCTCAAAATTCACCCAACATACACACGTACACACATGGAAGAGATGCTGGAGAATGAAAAGAGAGAGAGAGAAAGGGAAAGAGAAAACAAGGAATGGGATAGAAGAGGAGGAGGAATGGACATGGGAAATGGAGATTGGAATGGCGTATTTATTTCGTATTCGAATATAATGCCCATTGACCATACAAATGTATATAGTGGGATGCTGAGGGTTCTCCTCCGTGTGTGTGTGTGGAGGGAGAGAGTTTTGTATTAAGAATTCTATAGGTGGCCATGCTTATACTTATACGGGTAACATGGTATGGGATGGCCAAGGCAGGGGCAAGGCACAAGCACAAGGCATGATTATCGCCTTCATTCAACTACAGCAGAGGGAATAATGCGAAGTCCCTCGAAGATTATTTTTACATCGTCCTCCTCTCGATATCTCAACAGAACAGAGCAGAGAAGGAGAGAGAGAAACAGAAATAAAATGGAGAAAGAGAGAGAGAGAGAGAGAAATACAAGGAGGAGAATATATAGGGAATAATAAGGAGGAGGAGGTTTGTATCAAGGGAAATAATATGTGGAGCCATCCTTTTTCTATTCTATTCTTCATTCCCTCAGAACGCACAAGTAGCGAGAAAGAGAGAGAGAGAGCGTGTGCAATATAAATGCGATATAATATATTTTTCTCTCTCTCACACACACATCCACCGTGTGCCTCTCTCTCTTTCTCTCGCTCCTGTATAATAATATTCCTCTATACATGCAATCCATTCCTGAGTTTCCTTACGAATTGCATGGCATTGCTTATATATTTCCTTTTCTCTCCTTTCCCTCTTTACACCTCACACACAGACATACACCTAATGTAATACATTCTCCTTTCCAGGTATAAAAATAAAAGTATTTTCTCTCCCTCCCTCCCTCTTCTCTTCTCTCCTCTCCTCTCCAGAATGGAATGGGGAGGAGGAGAAAAGTAGAATTTACAGTCCAAAAGTTGATAATATTAATGGTAAATAACTATATGGTGTGTATGTAATGTATGGAGGAGGAGGAGGAGAGAAGGATGGAGTAATACGTGAATGTAATAATAGTATAATGTAGCACCGGTCATCCATACGCTTTAAGTATTCAGCGTCTCTCACACCCCAACCTTCTATGCTCTGAGACTGTGTTTCTGTGTGTGTGTGTTCAGAAGAATATGTTGGGGAGATAGAAGAGGAGGAGGAGGAGGAGAAGGCACTGGGGAAGGAAGGAAAATGGCGTGCAATAAATATTTTTGCGATTGCCTTACTGTCTGATATGAATTCGGAATTTTTTTCCCTCCTCTGCTCCTTCTCACTCTCCTCCTCCTCCTCCTTCTCTCACACTCTCATCTCCTCAGTCACTTTTTTTCCCTTTTCGTAAATACATTTTATTTCCATTTTACTTTTTTTTATTCCCTCCCCTCCTCCTCCTTTCCTCCTTCCTCTTCTTTCTCTTTTGACTTTCAAAAATCCAAGCTCTTTTTTATACCTCACAAAAATGATGTCGCAATTTTGCTTTCTCCCTCTCCTCTCTCTTCCTCTTTTTCACTTTTGAGTTGGACATTTTTAAGAATAGTAGTGAAAACTTGGGAGGAGGAAGAGAAGGAAAAAAGTCAGGAGAAAGGAACCAGGACTAAAGTAAAGAAATTGAGTGTTGATGGATATTGTGAAGGACACACACACACAAAGTAAGTGAGAGAAGGGGGAAGAGATGGAAAATGGGAGGAGGAGGAATTCCCTTACACCCATACACAAACACCAGACAGAGAAAAGGGGGGAGGGAAGAGAGGGAGGAGGAAGGAGGGAGAGAAGAGACAGAGACACATACATGACATCATGAATCGAATTTAATACCAATGAATAAGAGTGACAGCGGACGTCCACTCTTGAGACTTCTGGCATGACTGTCTGAATAAAGAAGCTCAATTTATCCCTACACTCTCCACATAGTAATACTCCTCTCTACTTATATGAAAGGGACTATAGGACATTGTGAAAGAGGGACAGAGGCAGAGAGGGACGAATGTATATTTAAGGGAAGAGGGAGAGAGGAAATAGCGTTAGGGATGCATGGAGCGAGTAGATAGGGAGAGTTGGGATGACAGAGAGAGAGAGAGAGAGGGGAAAGGGGGAGGGTGAAAAAAATGAGGGTGATGTGTGTGTGGAGTAAAAGAGGCAATGCATCAGAATTCACATTTTTACCCGGCAAGAATTGGTTGTTGGAGCAATTGGAACAAAACCAAGTTAAAAGAGAGGGAATGGAAAGTGTGTGTGTGTTTGGGTGGAATTGGAGGAAAATGTGAATGACTTGCTCTCACAGAAAGGGAAAATCAAATCATTTTCATAAAGTTATTTCTTATTCATTTGTCCCCCCTCTTGTGTAACGTAATGTGTAATGTGTATTTTTACACGCTCTCTTATTTTTACTCTATCAATTTGAGTGGAGGGGGTAGAGGCACAGGGAAATTCTTCTGCAGGGAGAAAGCATATTGGATATGCATGCATAAACAAATTTCAGATTTCCCCCTCTCATTTTATTGTACGAAGGGGAGGAGTAGACACCCTGAAATTTCTTCCTTTTTTTGTTTTCAATGTGTGCCCCTGTGAGTGGGGGAAACGCATGTACATCCCATGGTACTGGACAGCGAGAGAAATTTTGGTAGGTTTAGAAAAGAAGGGAGAGTGAAGGGCAAAGTCTCATAAATCCTGGTGAGGGGGGTCATCTGGAGTGAAAGTTGATTTTAGTGTCGGAAGAGCAAGTGGAGTGCATAAAATGAAGTGAAGTCAGCATTGGTTGGAAAATGAAAATGTGAAATGTATTTTTTCTTACATCTCTTTTCTCTTCTCTATTATTGTGTGTGTGTGTGTGTGGAACTCATTCCTCAGTGTAGAGTCTCTCTCTTTCTTTTTTTGACTTTTTGACCATTTCCCTAGTCCAAGTTTGAGAGACTGGATTACAGTGTGTGTGTGTGTGAAAGAGAGAGAAGAGGAGAATGGAGTGGAGGAGGAATGGTTGGTAGTAAAATGATGGCGGCCATAAAAATGGACATTCAAATTCCAATTCGAATGGCGTGGTGGGGCTATCATTGTATATATGGGTGTGTGTGGACGTTTATGCAAGGCTCTCTCAAGCACTAGCCACACACACACACACACACAGACAGAGTTGAATAAAAGTTGAGAGAAGAAGGGACAGGAACTTGGAATAGTCGAATATATTTGCTATGGTTGGTCAAGCACCATGAGAGTACATTGCCATGCCATAGCATTAGCATCCGACCCTCTAGAATAACTGAGGAGTCATAATATAGTCTGCATACATTTCTCCCTCTTCTCTCTCTGTACTCAGCCATTGGGGAAAGCTTGTCTATCGGTGTTTGAGGGCGTGCATATGTGTGTAGCCATTATATGACATGAATAGTGAAGGAGAGAGATGTGATGTGGAGAGAGGGAGGAAAAATAGACGGGAAAAGTCAAAATCGCGACGCTGACTCGAGTGTAGTTTTTGTTCGATGAGAGAATCAAGTGTAGGTTGGGACATGGGAAGAGATAGAGAAAATTTCCTTGTGTGCAATGTGATGATGATTCTCTCGCTTGGCCCCAAGTGAGAAAATCAATAGGTAGACGAACATGAATGCTTGAATGCAAAAGCAAAAGTCGATGGCAATAAAAACCAAATCGCCTCTGAATCTCATTTCATTCTCCTCCTCCTTCTCCTCTGAATCCTCTGACTGTCTCTCTCTTTCTCTGACTCTGGCTCATCACATTATCGAATAGACGAAAAAGACTACCAGCCAGACACACGGAGAGATGGAGAGAGAGAGAGAAAGGAGCGGGCTAGAAAGATGTAAAAGGAAGACCAGAGAGGAAGAAAATGGGGAATAAGGGGAAAAAAGAATACATAGGGAATGAGAGAGGGGGAGAAGAAAACCTTCATCTTATTTTCCTTGGACCAAAATGTCCTTCCTTCTTTACCTCCATTATTCCACCTTTTACTCTTGCAATTCTACCCTTTATAACTTCGACTAGCGCTTTCTTCTTCCAAACTAGGCCAAACATTTTAGAAAGACATTTGTTCTGATTTTATTCACAAAAAACCCTTTTTGTAGGCTAGTAATACGAGGACATTTTTTGTGAATATCTAAATTGATTACTAATAAAAGGACAATTTAATTAAAATGACATTACGTTAACGTTCCTGTAAAAAATGAAAGTGGGGATAAATAAAATTAACTGACTTTTATGCAAAACTTTTCAAGTTTTGATAATTTAATTAAAGTAAATTTAATTAAAATTTTAAACTGTTAAAGACTATTAAAGAAAAAGTAAATAGTTTTAAAAATATTGTGTAAGACGGATTTCTTGTAAAAGGTTCAAAAAATGTTAACTAATTACGTTCTCAAATGAATTGTGCATATATGTAAATTGTGATTAATTTTGAACAAATTATTTAATTATAATTTCACTTTTTTTGAAAATTAAAGAAAAATAATTTTCTCCACGATTCTTTCTCCGTAACTTATCATATTGTGTACGTGTAATGAGGAGAGAAAGAGTGCATAATTTATTGTGTCCGATAAAGCTTCAGGACAAGTGGAGAGAGAAATATAAATGGGAGATTTGAAATGGGGAATTGTAATCTCGTTATGCGTTTATTCTTCCAGAAGCTCTCCCATTTATTTCCAGCAAACCCCTCCTCTTCATCCTATCCCCATCTTCCAGAAGAGAGAGAAGGCAGGGATAGAATCTGTGGACAAAAATTAATAAAATTCCAACACTTTGTTCCAAGAAGTCACTACAAAAAAGAAAGGAAGAGTATGACTGTCTTTTATTCTCACGGAAAATGGACTAGAATAAAAATTCCCAGTAAAATTTTTATCCTCAAAATAAATATTTTCTTTCCACATACATGTATTCTATCATTTGATACACAATTATGAAATTTAAATAAATAAAAATCCTCTTCCGCATTTTCCTTCAGCATTTGTGTCAAATAATATTTTTATTATGCTGTCCACAATAAATGTTGTCTCAGTCCAGGCAGAATGCCCAAAGTTTGTACTGTCTAATGAGTTGACGCATAAAAGAGAGAGAGAGAGGGAAAGACATAAGATAAGAGAGGAGGGGACATGTGGCTCACATTATTTGTGTGTATCTCTGTCGGCCATCCACTCAGCATGGCACTGCCACTGCACTGCCGTATGTAGTTGTGTGTGTTCGTTGGGAGTGTGTGTGGGACATGGAATATCATAACTATAATGCAATATTATAACAACAGCAGCACACACAAAATGCCGGTCCAGAATCTCCAGTCCCTGCCTGGCTACAATCGTATCGTATAATGTAGGATAAAATAATGTGACACATTCTGGAGAAACTTTACTTCCTTTCCCTGTTTGTGTGTGTGTGTGTCTTTTTTCCCTCTCTTGTTTTTACACACGCTAAAGGGTGGGTGTGCATGTGTGAAAGACGGCAAGGAAATATATTAGTTTCTCCCTCTCCCTTCCTCCCCTCCACACACAAACATAGTCAGGGAGGAGAGGAGAGAGGGAGGACAAGAGATGCTAACAGTAATCCACGGCATGGGCAAAATATGTAATAATAATATGAGAAAAGAGACTGGGGAAAAGTTTCCTCCTCCTTTTCTCACAATCTTGAGTCTAAAAGGCTAACCTTGCTATAAAAAGAGTGTCTCTAACTCTTTTTCCTGTGTGTGTGTGGAGGGGGGAGACTCAACTTATTGTAGTCAGGGAGGATACACACATTACATGGACAGCCATATTATTCTTATTATCAATATCAAGGCCAGACGAGGGAAAGAGTCATAATTTGGATCACTCTCATAGCCTCTCCTCCTCCCCTCCCTCCCCATCCAGTGAAAGTAGAAGGGAAAGGTGAGCGCATGGGAAATTTCTACAAAAACCATTCGATAGAATCCTTCCATTAACGTTTTTTGAAAATACAAATTTATTGTTTATGTGAAACATTCTAATTTTTAAAAAAATATTTTCCCAAATTCATGTGTGCCATGTAACAATTTAATTTCTATATATTTAATTTTGAAATAAATTCGAATAAAATTTTGTAATTAATTATCAAAAATTCAAAAAAAATCGCACTACTTCTTCGAATTTACTTAAGAATGTATGACGTATAAAAAATTGATATTTTGACAATCCGCTCTTTTCCCTAGAATTGGAAAAGGAATTTCTGTGTACGAACGAGAGAGAGAGAGACAGGATAAATACATTTCTGAACTTTGGTATGCACGAAAGAGTGAGATAGGGACGTCAAGAAAAAAGGGAGTGAAGCTTCATGTATACATAGGAAATGTAAAGAGAGAGTGAGAGACGGAGAAAAATCTAAGGGGACAGGGAAAGAAGGATAGACTTTTTTCTTCTTCTCCTCCTCCTCTCTCTCGCTCTTTCTCTCTGTTCGGTTGTAATATTCAACGACGCGTCACGAGGCGGGTGTCAGTCAGTCCATTTCCGATTCCCGGCAGAGAGAACGACACACACACACCCACTCCGTATCCTATATATAATAATATGAAGAATCCGTCCCTTTTTCCACTTCTTTTACTTTTATTTCTCTCTCTGTCACTCTACTCTCCTCCTCCCTTACTTTATACACACACTCGTATGATGAGGGAGAGAGAGTCATGTACATGTATAGTTCATCTATATATAATATAGTACACGTTCTTCCTGTACTTCCCTTTCCCTATAAATGTGTGTATAAAAATGATATAGAATTTCCAACGCGACTATATAAAAACCCGTCCCTTCGAAAGAATATATAGCAATTGTGTGAAAAAAAGGTGTGAGAGGCTTCTATAGTCCAATTCTCTGTCCAGAGGAGAAGAAGAGACTCGATCAGAAGACCGTATCGTATTTTACATAGAAAATTTTAGTTTTTTTCAAAAAAAAATCTACAGACACTTTGAGAGTGAGAGGAGAGAGGAGGGAAGAGAGACTGACAAGCCTTTTATATACAAGGGTATCTACTCTCGTATCAGAAAAAGAGAAAGTGGCTATGTCTACTTGTATATGACTGTCATATATCTAATATAAGGGTGAGAGGGGAGAATTGTGGCAAGGTACATTATACACTTTCTCTTCTCTCTTTCTCTTTGTATACATACCACGGGTTGATGTTACAAAGTGGCAGAAAGAGAGAGAGTAGTGTTGGTATATTTCATAAGTTTGTTCTCTCTCTCTCTCTCCGAGAGTCTCACTTTGGATATAAAAATGTGTGGGCATGTGTGTGTGTCGGCAGACTAAGGATTTGAAGTGTGAGGAGGAAGAGGAGGAGGAGGAGAAAAAAAGAAATTTTGGGCGTTGATCCTCTAGAGCATCTCGCAAACGTCTCTATCACTCCACCCGCCACTTTGCTGTATTTGGAGAGAGGAGGGAGGGGGGAGGAGAGAGAGAGCGCGCATTTTTTAGCATCTTCATCCCCTCATCTTACTCATATCACATTTCTACTTTCCTTACCTGTCATCTTAAGCTTTCACTGGGACACCTTCTTTTCAACTTTCATCCCTCTTTGTCCTTCCCCTTCTCTCTCTCTCGTCTCTCCTTCAGATCTTCTTCTCTCCGCTGGACTGCCATACTAGGCAGACTCCGAATATGTGTGTGTGTGTGAGTGAAAGTGTAAAAAAGGACAGAATTTCATTTTCTCCACCATCGCTTTGTCACGCCAATCCTATGCGCTTTACTACTAAACTACGGACTGGTGAAAAAAGAAAGAGGAGCTTCTAAATTACACTTTTCTGTCCCCACTTTCTCTCTTTCTCGCAAGTCTCCATTCTCCATTTTTATATTTCTATTATTAATATAATCAAAAAAATTCTACCGCCTTCAAGACTGGGAGATCCTCTTCCATTTTTATGTAACATCTTCTCTCTTATTTGAGTGATTTCCTGCTCACTCACATAATATTATGACTTTCTCAAATTTTATTCGCATAATCTAGGGAAAGTGAATTCAATTAGAATTTCTATATTTGAGCGCAAGAGAGAAAGGGATTGGTGGAGGAAATTGTAGGAACTTTCTTTTTTTCCATAATGATCACTTGAAATTTTAAATTTTGTCTGTATGCAAAGCTGAGGAGGTTCCACTCGAGCTAGAGTGAAAGTAGCTGGAAGGGGTTTTTAGTGTAAAGCGAGATGTGCCGTTTAATCCAGGCTTAGGTTATACGAGTGGCCTTGTATGTGTGTGTGTGTGTGGCGGGTTGGATTCTGTGTGATAAATGGGGGGTTGTTGGTTGGACAATGAGATTGTTCCCCAAGAAAATGTATGATGATGATGAGTCGTCATCTCCTCACTCTCACTGTCTTGTATAAAAATCTTCTTCTTCCTACTTCTGTTTGCTTCGGAGCCAAGTGCAGGGAATGCAGATACATAGGATGTTCGAGGGAGAAAGACTCACTGTATGCACTGTATAATGTCTAATAATGGCTTCTTTGAAGGGAAATGGAGAGACATACAGACACACACACACACACAAAGACAGAGAGATGGAGGAGGAGGAGAAGCCAAAGGGACAAAATGGTAGACGGTGAAAGGCGCAAGGAAAGAAATTGTGGATTTTTTTCTCTCTTTCTCCTCCCTTGCCTTTCTCTGAGTGTGTGAGCGAGTGTGTGTGTGTTGGTTGGAAGTGTGGGACGGAAGAGATATGAGACAGTAATAATATAAGGAAATGTATCAAGAAGGAGAGAGAGAGGGGGGAAGAGAAAGGGAAAAGGAAAACGGACTGAGAATTTATGGTCAATTTTCATACTCACTTTTTATACCTTATTATGGGATCGGACGCCGTTCCCAGTTTCGCATATTAGAATACATTGAGACTATTTCATACATTCATGTATCCACACACATATCCATATAATATTTTATGTGTGTGTACAAAATTTTCTTAAGGCATCTTACTGTACGTACAGGAAAAGTACTGGAAGATGGCCGCCTCTGATCCGCTGATCGTTCAAGAAAAAAAAATGTGTGTACACTTATTTTATCTTTGCCGCCTCTAAACTGTAAGTGCCCTATAAAAACTGGTGTGTGTATGTACAATGTGTATGTGTGTGTTCTTACTTACGCCCTTGTCCCTGCCAACTTTTTTCTATTTTGAAGAGAGAGAGAGAGAAAAAAAATGTCCAAACTTTTCCTTTCTTTCTCCACACATTCCACTCATATTAAACACGCCGGAAGCCAAGCCCACATTATTCGATGGGTGGCAGGGACAAGGTGTTACAAATTAGCTGCCATACATTTTTTTTCACAAAGAATTATTTTGGGGATAGAGGGACGTTTCGGCTCAAAAATCCTTTCCTTCATTTGACATTATTTCCAAGTCCTGCGTGTGTGTCACAGAGTCACACAGTCTACGAACTGGACACTGGGTACTAGGAAGACTTTGGAAGTTAGTCATCAGCATGAAATGAAAGGGAAGTAGTTAGTTAGTATGCGGTATGCATTTACTTTTGATGTGATATAATGTAACTCATGAGCACACACATACACGCTCTCTCTGTCTGTCCATTTATACATACACGTATATAGGAACTGCAGGATTTTCCCCGTATATTATTTAAGTGATGACTGAGGAGGAATAGCAAAAGAGAGAGAGATTGGAAGCTCACCATGGAACACACACACACCACACTGGGAGGAAGAGGGACAGAGGAGGCGAAGACTAATTTGTAAAAATAAGCGGATGCTCCCAGTGTGAGTGAGAGTGAGAGAGAGAGAAAAAGAGGGGAGGGAGATAGAGAAAGAGGAGGAGGGGGTAGAGGGAAAGAGGGAAAGTTAAGGAAAAGCAACTTTTCTAGCATAAATACGTGCGGAGAATTTGGGTGACAACTTTAGTATTCCGCGTTGATATCTCATAGCCTGTCTTCTTCCCAAAGTCTCATTCTCCTCTGTACACACACAAAACTTGAGCATGAGCTCCTTTCTTCTCAGAAAGAGAGAGAGAGAGAGGCAGGGAAAAAATACACATAGTGATGGGGCATACATATTCTCATACTCTATTTATTTGTGTTTGTGTGTGTGTGTGTCCGAGGATTTGTACTGGCGGAGCATACATATGAATTGTTATATGTTGGTTTGATGTGTGATGATATAGTGGAGACAGAGGCTAGTGCAAAACTAGACAAGGGTCTCGTAAATTTCATATGAAAATTCTTCACTCTTCACTGCACAACAGACAGCTCCTTGTCTCGCTTTCTTTCTCTTTCTATTTTCCTTTTTCTCTATGCAATTTTGCTGCATCCTTGAGAATACTGGCTCTCTCTTCCTTGACTTATTCCTTTGTGACTGTATCTTTTGTGTATAATTTTTTTCAAATTTTCTCCCTCCAGGACAAGTATCCCTAATTTGAACTTTGAACTGGTGAAAGTTAGTAATAGGAAAGATGATGGAGGATGGGAATGGAATCACAGGGCCTAATTCATTAATTGGCATTATATGTATTATGATAGCTTTACTCCTCAGATAGAATGGATCTTGGAAACTATTGGAAGACTCTGTCTCCACTTTTCTCACTTTTTTTCTCGCTCTCTCTCGGTATCTCCCATATGGACTAACTCCCCACTCAACCAGAACTTGGATTCCTGCCCCTCCCACACCTCAGCTTATTTCATCTCTCTCTTTTTCTTGAGCCTTGAACACTTTCTCCCTGGCCTCTTCACAAATGCTACAAGCTACACAATCCATACTTTTAGTGTGTGTGACTATAGTGACGATTAGTGATAAGAGTTTCGGTTTTTTGTACTTTTTGAATCCTCATCTTTGTCACACAAGTCTGGCTGTGTGTGTCTACTTCACCCAATGGTCATTCGCTTTAATGCGGGTGGGGCCAAGTGACTATTTTCATTTTCACATCTTTTGACTTTCTCCCCTTTCAAATACTCACACACTCGGAGGCTGGAGTGTCCAAGGGAGACCTCCTCTCCCTAGTGTCTTTAGTGTGGCCTACATGATGATGATGGTGTGTGTGTGGAGTAGAGAGAGAGAAAAGAGTTTCTCAACTTATACGTTCCAAGACTATGAATGGAGGAAGAGAGAGAGAGAAGAAAGGAAGAATGAGGGACGAGGAGAAAAGAGAGGAAGAAAAAGGTGCTCTTAGTTGGGTGTAATTTTTAGAGAAACTTATTACACCTGGGCTTTGCTCCGGTCGTTAGCAACAACTTGACTGTTCAGACAAAAAAGTGTGTGTGTGTGTGTGGAGGATGAGGGAGAGGCGCTATAGCATCCCCCACTGATGTAGAGAAAGGAGAGAGAGTCAAAGATTTACGCTTGGTATTTTTACAAAGATATAATACTCCTAATTTCCTTCTGTCTCCCTTTCTACTTTCTCTCTATACTTTCTCTCCCCTATAAATATATAAGTTGTAATTAACTATAGTTATATGTAAAGAGGAAGGAAGTATGCAATGCAATTTCTTGTTCCGATAAAAACTCTTCTCTTGTCGGGCCATCATAAATTTCACACACACACACAAACACACACTAGCACTCCCCAACTATTATTATAAATTTATATATGGGGAAACTAATATGAGATTATACGAGGGAGGGAGAAAGCTTTATAATTATACCTTATGCTTTCTTCTCTTCTTCTCTGATTTTCACAATTTTCTTTTTGGATAGAGAATGGAGTACATGAAGTGGAAGGAAAGGAATTGTGAATTGAAACAGATTTTTCACTGCCCAATCCAAATGATTCGAAATTGGGATGGAGTAGAATAGAATCGAATAGAAAATGAGGGGTACATAAAATTACCTACCTACAATTGTGTATACATACCAAAGAGAAGTACACACACAGAGATTGGAAGAGGAAGAGAGAGAAGGGGAACAATGCAAAGAAATGTTTCCTTTTTATTAGGAAGTTCTTTATGATCCATTTTTTTGTATGCTGGACAGCGGACCAGAGTCGAGGTAATAGGCAACTAGAAACTTTCTCGTTAATTATACGTGGAAGGAGGGAGGAAAAGGAGGGGCTCAGGCCTCCCTATTTTCTTTCTCCTTTTCTGCCAGAAACCATGGTCCAGTCGAACGGTCACTGGAGAAAGGGAGAGAAGCGGATTCCGATTTCAATTCAGATGTGTGTGTGCACCTCATCTTCAGTGTGTGTGTCGGAGGAAGACTTATAAGTAAAAATAGATGGAAATACACGCGGCTCCCATGACTAGGATCGTATATAAACAGGAGAGAGAGAGAGAAAGAAGCTGAATCATTAGTACAAAGAATTGTATTTTTGATAAGAACCTCCAGACTCCAAGACCCAGAACAGGGAAATCTTGAGGATTCTGCCTCTTGGTCACTCTCCCTTAGGATACAGAGAGGGACGGTGAGAGGGTACAGCCCTCCCAATTCTCTCTCTTTTCAGGGTGGTGGGATGGATGGTGGGGGCTGGGTAGTTAGTATAGGATTATGAGAAATGCATTCACTACTCCCGATTAGTTACTTTCGTTCCAGAGGATTTTTGCTTATTTCCTCTCTTCTCTTATCGCTCCTTCCCCCGTCCTTTCTCCCTGCCCTTTCCCGGACTGTGGATGTGTCTCTCTCCCTGTGTGTGTGTGTGTGTTGTTGGACCCGGGTGTATTTGTGTGTGTGTAGAGGCATACATAATAATGGTAAATACATTATGCCTTTCCTGTCTAGCCTCCCTTGTCGTTGAGTGTGTGTGTGCAGGGGAAGTTCCGCTACACTTTTTTTCCTAGTCGGATTGGCCAGTCTCGATAGTTATTTCATCTCGCTTTCTTTTTTCTTCCTTTCTTCTCCTTACACGTATTATGAGGTTGTGTGTGTCCCTCCTCTCCTATATGAGTAATATAATGAAAGTCCAATGTATATATTTGTACACAAGAGATGCAAGTGCTTTGATTTATTGCAAAGGTATAAGATGAAAGGAAGAGAGAGACAGAGAGGTGCATGGGTATTTTATGCTGCATTGGCATTCTGGTTGTCCTCACTCAAAGAGATTTCTGTCTGTATAAAACTTAATATACATACTAGGAAAAGAAGGGGGGATTTCCCATATTCACCTCTCTCCCATTTCTGCATGGAATAGAATACACACAAAATCTTTCTTTTTCTTTTAGACTGCGGGTAAAGACACAGTCTACAGAAATTGGAGTCGTGATTAATGAAAGTTCTTTGTAGTAGTCCCGAAATTTATTTTCTTTTGTCCGAATCCAGTATGGACAAGGAATAAGAGAGAAAGAGAAAAGAATTAACTTGAAAATTACAGTCGGCCAGACTTTCTCTTTTTTTCTTTAAATGTGAGGTGATTCTGTTAATTGTACTCCAGTATCTGCTTTCTTTGTCTTAGGTTTAAATTATTTCCATCAAATTTTAATTATGGTTTGCATATTCAAATTATTTAAATTTTTTCAAATCTCAAAATTAAAAAGGTATGCATACACACCAAAATTAATTACGTTTCATTTTGTCGAGTGAGCTAAAGTAGTTTGAAGGCTGAATTCTCGTACTATTATTTTTGGAACAATTTACTTTATGACAGTGCGTTCAATGTTTTTCCCTTCATGATGAGAACATCTATTAAAAAGATGTATTACGTCAGACACCCTATTAAGTCCCCACACGTTTTTGACTGTAATTAAAAAATGAAATAAGATTTACAAAAAATATGTTGGGATTTTAAATATTCCATGATGCTTATTTATGCTTTTTGGGTTCTCTATCTCTCCTCCGCCAATGAATTTGGTTCCCCTATTGTAAGTATAATTTAAGATTACATTTTAATGGGGGAAAATGTGGAGTGTGTTCACCCAGTTTATTTTTATTTTAGGGTAAATGAGAAATATTGAAAAATATTGACAGAGAAGTGACGCGAGGTTTTTCGAGGGAAGATACTGTAGAATCCCAGTATAAGTGTGTGTGTTGTATGGGACTATGAGTTTTTGAGAGTGTGGGCAGGTTTTTGTCCATTGCAGCTGCATAGTTGGTTCCGCTACTTAACCTCACGGCAGGAGTTCTCATAATTCACAACATATATATTTGTGTGTGTGTGGATGGAGATGAAAATGGTATGATTCAGTGGAATGAGTTTTTCCAGGCTCTTTACCATGCTATCCATGTGTACTATGAGATACAGAGAGAGTGAGAGAGAGTGTGTGTAGTTTTGTACACACTTCCACGTTCATTGTAAATGATTTCGTTGTCACTTCCTTCCATCCTCCTTCTCTTCGCACCAAACAACAAGACAACAAGAGAATTAACGTAAAGGCAACTAACTAGTGTGGAAGGGAAGGGAGGGAGAAAAAAACTTTTAGTCTAATGATATTTCCCCATCTTCCATTTATTACATAATATTTTTCGTTTATATCTGTTCCCTTGAACACCCTCCACACTCCAAATTGTTGGAGACGGACAGATACACACACACGCACATACAGCTGCTCAAAATTGATTATTTAAAATATCCATTAAATTTTGGAACTAACTGCAAACTGTTTTTACAAGAGAGATGATTAAACATGAGTTAAAATTAAATTTTAAAAAAATTGTGGAAAAATTTGGTAAATAATTATACAGTTATTCTATGCATGTTTGGACAAGGACTGGAAAGAAGAATGGAAAAAGTAGGAAACCTTTGTCTCTTTCTCCCTCGCTCTTTGCTCTTTCTTTTGTGTGTGTGTGTATGTATAGTATGTATGTTTGTGACTCTTGGAGTGTGACTGACGCTTCATAGAATATTGATTGAGTTTAGAGTTGCCTTTCTTGTCCAGGATTTTATTTGATCAACAAAGAGATTTTCCTACAAATACCAACCAATGAACATTTCCCTGGTTCCACCACAACCCTCCACCTCCTCCTCCTCTCTCAACACTAGAGAGGAGGGGAGGGGACGAGGGGGCTAATGTTCCGAGAATATATAGAGAAATAAGGGAAATACATTCAACTTTGAAGATTGCATTAGCCAATTCTGTTCTCAGCTTTGATTTTACTCTGTGGACTTGAGAGAAGAGTAGGAGAGAGAGAGAGAGAGAGTTTGTTTGCAACTTGAGCTTCCTCCTCAGCCATGCTGAAAGATGCCGTTCCACATTGTCTATAATATAATCTATAGTATCTCTCTATCTCCACATACTTCCCTCCACCTCGCTCTGTTATTTACAAAGTTTCTCTCCTCTCTCTCTCTCTTTCTTTCTCTTCAGAACGTGGCATTACTTAGTTTTTTTCTTCCTCCTCCGCCTCTTCCATAGAAATCAACGGCCGAATGAAACTTCCTTCACTCTCCAGGTAAACAAGCAGGGGAGAGAATGGGAGAGGACGTCTTTCTACTTAAAAGCTAATACAAACAAGAATGTACACTCCCCACCCAACACAACACAACTCAACACTACGACGTGGAGGAAGAGAGGGTGTGTGTGTGGACTGGAGTACAGAGTGTACTTTTAAATGTGGAAATCAGCCTTATATCTTAAGACTGTCCTGGAGGAAGTCAAGTTAGAATTCGGAATTTGAAGCCACTCACTCAGAGACCTTGATGACAGTCGGGGAGAGAAAATAGAGGACATAGAAAAAAGAAAAGAGCCGCTTACATCCAAGTACCTGGGTAATTTAAAATGAGGGAAATCGGGTCTGTGGGCTCTTTCTCTTGTGTGTGGTGTGTGTGTGGCTATAGGTATGATGAGTGTGGATCAATTTACTATGTTACATAGGCAGGGAGGGGATAAAGGAGTGTTTTATTCAATTCTTGTCCTGTCGGGATTTTTCCCTCCCTCCTCTTTTTCTTCCTCTCCCTCTCTCTCTTTCTCTGCCTCCTTCTACTTTGGCTAGAGAAAAGGACAGAGAAGGCCCGGGTTCTTGTTAGGAGAGAGAGACGAGCTCCGAAGCGATTAATGAGGTTTACTTTTGAAGAAATGAAGGATTGCTGGCTGGAGAGTAAAAGGAGCTTTAGTCTCCTCTCCTCTCTCTATATATGTGTGTCTGTGTGGAGGCGGGTAGAATGCCCGCTTCCCCGTCTTTTCCTCTCTCTTTATATAGAGGTAAGCAAATAGTTTTTTTGGGTGGTCGGGAGTATAAAGAGAGAGAGAGTCGTGTGTCCAGGAGTGAGCGGCGTTAGCTTTACATCGTAAATGAGAGGAAATGTGGATAGGGGAAAGTATAGACAGAGTAAGAGAGAGAGAGAGAGAAGTTACATTATTGCATTGCACTCAGTGGAAACGAAATGTGTCTTACAAGTTGAGCTTTTTTAGGGAAAAAAGTTAGAGCTGAAAAAGGAAAGAGAGAGAAGAGTCTTAATGCATTCTATTGGAAGTATTTGGAATGGTAGTTTACTATGAATGAACTTTTTTTCCGTCTCTCTCTCTTTCTCTCGTCTTCTTGGAATTAAATTTTAGATGAGTTTAATTAAAATTAAATTATTTACTCTCCTCTCTTTCCTTCTTCGCTTCATCTGAACAAGTCCCACTTTGACACCTCATTTGCAATTTTGACCAATGTGGGACAGGCAAGAGAAAAGTTTTTTATGGTCTCTGTTTGAAAATTTCGGAATAAATTTTGATATTTTTGAATTGGAGGATTTTTGAAAGATGATTTTTGGTAGGTAAATTGTAGACAGACAGAATGAGAGTGAGAGGAAAAATTAAAGATTGCTGGAATAGGAAGAGAGAAAAGAGGGGGGAAAGGGTTTAGACATTGCAGACTTCTTTTTTCCAGAAATTCTCATTGAAAGTTTTATTTTCCTTTTTGGGGGAGGATCTCGCTTCCTTGAGATCCACCCTTCGTTTTTCCTATACCAAAGGAAATATTTCATTAGTTTCAAATTGCGAAAACAGGGAAGAGCAAATGTTTGAAGTCATTGATTTGGTTTCTTTCCTCTAAACTCAGCTTTGATGTTGAGAGCACTTTGAAATATTTAACATTCCACTTTTTTTCTCTCTCTCTCACTCTTTTCCACTACACACACACATACAGGGGTGTACATAACAAGTCAACTTTGCCCTCACTCTGTACACTGGGAAAAGGGATAGCAACCTGAGTCTCCGTTTTTCTAACCCTTTTTTTTCACTTGTGACTTTTCCTCAAAAAAAGCAACTCTCCTTCTCTCTCTCCATGTTTGGCTATGTCTGGTTTTCTCTCTCGACTTTTTCTTGGTCCACTTAAAAAACTCAAGTATGGATGGATTGTATTAATAGAACATTGTGTGATTGTATTACTGGACAAGTGGCTCCTCTTTGAAAATTGAGTCCGTTTCAAAAAGAGGAGACAAGTTTGAGGGGGGCTGAATTTTATAAAAATTTAATACATGATTCACCCACTGTGAACTTCCATCTGGTTTTTTTTTGCAAAAGAAAATTGTGAGAGTTAGTTTCAAAGGATTTTCATTTGTGTACGTCTTACTTTCGAAACTTTTTTCTGTAACAATTTAAAATTGTAGAAAAAGAATATTTACGTAAATTTTTGACAAAGATCTTTCACTCACAAATGGACCCAAAATGAAAAGAAAATGATCATGGATTTTGAATTTTCTTTCAAGATTTTAAGGTTCCGTTCTTGAAAAGGCATGTAAATTTGACCTGATGAGAGTGTGCATAATTTGTTTAGGAAAAAAGGAAAGATTTGTAAGGGACCTCTTCGGTCCGTATATCATATGGCATTGGCATAGTATAGCTATGGAGGTAAACAAATGGCATACATACACATATGTAGGCTAAGGGACTGGCCCCTATAAAAGATTTTGAGGTGTACAAAAGCGACCTTTTGCTATCTCTCCATTTTTGTGTAAAAGGCAACGAAAATATCAGAAAATGCCGTACGCAATATCACACTAGCTTGCCCTACAGATTCCGACATATTTTTACACCCCATCAATAAGGGAAAAAACTGAGTATAAAATTTTGTGCATTTGTGTATTTTTGAGCAAGTGAAAAAATGGGGTTAAAAAGGGTGAATTTATTCTCACGAATCTTGCGACGTACTACAACTGTATCCCTTATTTTTAAAAAAAATGAGCACTTTGTTCACAAACCTCCACACTTTGATTCTATGTACATATATAACTGGAAGGCTTACGGATTACGCACAGAGAGAGAAGGAATACAAAGATGCAAAAAAGTAAAGGGCTCAGTGGTTAGACACATTGATTTTCGTGAGAAAAATTTCTGTTTCTACCTCGAAACAAGAAAATGTGTATATGGAAATACACATTCAAAAATTGTTGTTCAGGCTCATCCCTCTCTCATCCGATTTACATCAAAGTGTACTCAAAGTCGGTCATCCCATTCAATTCCCTCGTCTCGATCTCGAGGAAATTGGGATGAAAGAGTTTTACCCCAAAATGCTAATGTCTGACATGTTTTTTTTTTCACATTTTATCCATGCACCCTTTCCGCGTTTTTCTTCCCATTTATTGTAGGACGGCTTTTTAAGGCTGGTTGGCTGGTATGGTGGTGCTTCGTGAAGAGTATAACGTTTTTTTGAGTAGATTTTGAAGAGAAAGGGGTGTATAAAAAATTCCACTGTGTGTGTATGTTTTATCCCTACTTTGTCCATGGACGGAACATTTGTTTTCCCAACCCCTGTCAATGCCCTTGCTGCATTATAGACCCCAATCCTCCTCCTCTTCTCTCTTTACATATTCACAAGGTCTGCCATTACATGAGTGAGTACAAGTGCACTGTAACCTTTTTCATTTATCATGATCATCATTCTCATCCCTTCCTCTCAGCCCTTTTTTTATCCGAAACATTATTTATTTCTCTTCAAGATTTTTCCTACTCAAAAAAACACCAGTCCATTTGCTTCAAGTCCTCGTTTCCCCAAAATTGGGGAAATTTTTTTTTCATTGTGTAACACTTTTTAAATGTCCTTGTCTCCCTCATTCACATCATCCTACTTTCTTCACCCTTTTTGAAGTATTCTCACCCTTTTCTCAAATATCCAGGGAAATATAGGTGGTATCCACACACACACGTCCGAAAAACCTGAGAAAAAGTGAGCCCAAAAGAAATACCAGAGATGAAATGTACAGTTATGGCATTGTTGGATGTTTACACAAAAATGGAAATTATTGTAAAACCCATTTTTTACCACAATCCTGTATTTTAGTCTTCAGTCGTATTTTTCCCTGGTTGTGGAATCTTCTCTAGTGTTGTCGTTCTCTAATGTAGTGAATTTGGATAAAAATTTGCAATAGTTTATTCTTGGCAAAAATAAATAAAGTGAAAAGATTGTTGTGTGGTCAATTAAAAAGAGTGCAGAATAGTCTCTGAGATTGGACATATTGTTGACACTCGTGATTGATTGAGAGGAAAAGGACGAGATAATTTTTTGAGGAGAGAAAAAAAAGTTTTTTTTGATTGTGGCCTACAGGGAAAAAAGGAAGAGGAGAACACGGCAGGATACGACCAAGAAAAATTTTGTTGAATTCATTCGCAAGGAACCTTAATTAAGTGTCTAATGAGTTTCTTGTTCGTCTTGTAAGGATGTTTCCTCTCTCTTGTGAAGTCTCCTAGATGCAACAAAAAGTTTTTTATGGATTGATAGAGATGGGAGATATAGATAATTAATTGTTCCAATTTTCCTCCGTGTGTTTTGCTCCTTCTTTTCCCTCTTCTGAATATTCTCAATTTAATAATTCAATCTGAATGTGGCTGAGCCAGTTTTTTCCCATCTTTTCTATTATGTCTCCATTTTTTGTGTGCATTTCATCTCGAACCGGGAGACAAGGAGGAAACGTGTGGAAAGAGTGAGTGAGAGAGAGAGGAGGGGGAACGTGTGTGGTCTCATCATTTTGACAAATGTGTATTGACTTAATGTGAACAACTTATGGATTGGTTTATTACTTTAACTACTTGACTAAATTATTATTGTTCTTTTTTGTGCCCCTTCTTTTACGCAATCCTTATCTCTCTTTCATTCTTTATGTGTATGACTGTGACTGTGTTTTCTATGAACATGAGCCGTGTACACCAAAATTAGGACCAACTCTCCAGTCGAAGTTTCTTTCAATTTAACACTCAAATCCCTGCTTTACAAACTGTTGTAATTCATTCCCCAAGCTGAGTACATGCTGAATTTTTTTTTTTTAAATGACGTTCCAAAGTATCGGAGAATTTTGAAGATTGAAGCGAAAAAGGGAAGGTAAGAGAATTTAAAAAAATACTTCTTTTCAACTCCTTTTCGTGTACTAATAAATAGATTGAAAGGGATAAAAGAGAGAGGAAATCAGATTCTGATTGAAATTATTCCAGAGAATCCCTCTCAAATCCAAAATCATAACTCCTTGGAAACCCTAATCAGGAAATCATGGTTGGGTTATTCATACACTCTTTGTATACATACCACTACAACTACAGATATACTAGTAGTTACTACGTGCAGAATAAATGTACAAAAGACAGGCTAAAATGTATAGACTTTCTCTCTCTCTCTCTCATAACTTATTACACAATAGTATCTTGATTACAAATTCTCATTGCTTAGCGAAATTCCTAGGTCTTCGTCTTGACTATGGATTGTGATTGTATGTACATAAAATACGGCATCTTACTGTATAAAAACAGGTTGAGGAAAAAGTGACTATTTAGTTTGAGAAATGGAGAGTAGAGGATAGCGAGAGAGAGAGGAGGATAAAGATAAATGCAACTAAATAAGTAATGGAATGAATGATGTTAGTCAGTACTAAAGAAATCCATAAGAAGCTGCTTTCTTATTCTGCTAAGCTTCCATCAAATGAATTCCTTAACTTAAGCCTCCATCTCTATACTCCCCATTCCATCCACACACACTCTTTCTGTGTGTGTGTCTGTATATAATAATATATATTTCTAGCTCCTCTCTTTCTCTCTCTCTCGAATGGGCTTTATTATTAAGCTCTGAATTCGAAACCCTCAACTTGGGCTCGCACATTCGCATTTGAGTCTATAACTCATAACTAATAACTGTACATGTCTAGTGGTTGTGGTTGTGCTACAGGCTCTAATACAAGTGGACTATACAAAAATATAAATATAGAGGAGTAAAAAGATGTGGAAAAATCCTTCCCTTCTCTCTCTTTCCATTCGTATTCTTCATCTTTCTACTACTCTCCTCCTTACAAACTCCGGTTTGTATGCACGGCATAACTTTGCTCCTGATTTTCTTCTTCTTCTTCCTCCTTTCTACTTTGTGCTCCATTCTTCCATGGCCTCTGCCTCTGCCCCCGGACTATAGAATAGAGTTTGTGTAGAAAAATTAATATAGAGTAGGTAGACTGTGTGTGTGTGTGTGTGTGTGTGTTGCACTTGTTTGGAATTCATGAGAAAAAAAAGCTCTTTCTACATTCTCCATTTCTTTTGCTCTCTTTTGACTGGTATGAAGAGAGGAGAGAAAGAGGGAGAGTGTGTGTGTGTAGCCCCGTCGAGAGGAGAGTGACTTGTACATTACTATAATATAACTACATTAGATTAGAACGGGGCTCCCTTGGAAACGACCAATCTGAGGAAAGGAGGAAAAGAGGAGAAGAAGTGGATTATACAGAATATCAAGTTGAATAAAAGTATGAGCCAAAGTAAAGCCCTGCCTAGACACACACACACACTCACACACACACACTCTGGCAATGGCACATTCGGAGAGGCTCCGAATGGCGAGAGAAAGAATGAATAGAATGGCAACTCCACTCCAGTCGCCTCATGATCTAATGTAATATAATGCGAAGGAGATGTCTGATGAGATGCGAGATGTGGATAAATGTCATCCATACCCATACTTTTTTTCTCTCCTTTGTACTGTTGAGTGGGAAGAACCCAGTTCTAATCCTATTATTCGCAAAAAGTTTTCTCCCTCTATCCAAAAAAGAGACTTTTTCTTTCTCCTCTCTTCTTCACATTTCCCTCCTCTTATCTATGAAGATTCTAGACTGTTTTTTCTCCTTATTTCTCGTTTTCAAACAAACAGGGACTTCACAACAGAAGAGTCAAACAATGAAAAGAGGAGAATTTTGAAAAACCCACCCTGAATCTTGGATTTCATCAAATAAAATGAAAATTGCATATTATTTAAGAAATATTTTCGTACCGATTTTTTTATAAAATTGTAGAATTGCGAAATTAAATACAAATTAAATATAAAATTAGAGTTTCTTAATTGACAATTTGAAGACTGTCAAAAATTCATTTCTATAAGTGGAATGGCATGCAGAGAATTACCAAATGAATTACAATTTTGAATGTAATTGTAATTTTTTCATTAGTTTCTTTCAGGGGATTTCAAAGCAAACTTGTAAAAATTCCAGATGAGTTTAACTCTGACTTTCTTTCGCTAGTATTCCCTTTCCCTGAGGAAATTTTGAAAGGGAAAGAAGAGAAAGTAAATTTAAAGTTGTACAAAATAGGGAAAAGAGTTAAAAAAAAGTGAAAGTCATGAGTGAGTAGAAATGGAGAGAAGAGACTTTTGTGAAAAGAAGGAACATCAAGTTGAGGTCATTGAAGAATGGGGGGAAAGAGGGGAGGGGGGCATGTGAGGGGTAACAGCAAGTGTATGCGGAGGAAAAGTCTAAAATCTTTATGATAAAAAGTTGGAGAAGGGAGGGGGGACTCATGAGGATGAGAAGGATGAGAAGAAGAAGAAGAGAGTGGTAGAAAATGTGCAAAGAACGCAAAGAAAACTTTTCTTTATTCAATTATATCTTCCATGATAAAATGTTTGAGGGGTATGGCTTCTACTTCTCCACTTGCTCCTCCTCATCCTCCATTCTTTACCATCATTCTTTCTTCTTTGATCTTCTTCCAAAGAAAATATATCGCCGACAAGAATTTTCCTGGACTAGCTAAAATATATATTTCCTATCTATTCAATTTGCCCAGTTCATAGTCGGCAAGTCGAGAAATTCTTCAATGGTCTACAATAGCCATGACTCCCTCCTCCCTTTCTTACATTACATTAGCCAGATATTTTATACGGCATCGGAATCACATTCGCATCTTCACTCAAGACATACAGAAAGAAGTCTGTCTGATTTTTTTTATTTTATCACATTGCTCTCTCCTTCATTCTCCTCCTCTTCCTCCCTCCTCCTCACGATTGATACACTTAGTTATTTCTGTCATTTCTAATTTATTTCCATTCCTTTCCATACATTTGTCTTCCACCAAAACATACATACACTTAAATTGTTCTCGATACATACCAAATATATGTATGAAAGTCGGTCGTAACTTTTTTACCAAATTTGGAAATAACTGATTGACATGAATTAATTAAATTGGTCTAGATCAATTGTGAAATTAATTAATTAATCATGAGATTTGTGAATGACAAGAAGGAAGGACAGGAATTAAAAGTGTATTTAAAATTTTGAGTAAGATTGCTGAAAATGGAATATTCAGAAAAATGTACATGTGAGCCGAAAAAGAGAATGACTTTTCAGATGGATATTTGATACAGAGAGTGTGTGTGTGTGTGTGTGAAAACAATGAGTCAGCTGAAAAAAAAGTAGACAAGATGAAAAATAGTTAATGATTCATGGAATATGGAGAAGGGGGGATTCTCATACAGTCATAATTGAGGACGGTGAGAACGTCAATCATATTCATAATAGTTGAGAAATTGAGAAGGGAAAAAATTGTTTCCACAAGAATGGAATCGATTGCATTGCTCCATTCCATACTTTTACTTGTGTGTGGAGTTAGGGAACTTCTTTTTTTAAAAAAAGGCATCCCCAACCAACACAATGTGAATATGTATGTGGGATCTTGAAGCAAAGAATTATTGAAGCTGTATCGAACCAAGTTTGTGTAAGTGTGTGTGTGTGTGGGTAGAACTTTCTTGAAGAAAAACCTTTACAAATTTACAACAATAATCATTTTTAATGATTCACCAACCAGTTCTATAGTTAGAGGGAGTCTTTAGAATATTCTCCATATAATTAACATTGTCCCGCTCCTACTATCTGTACATGTACACACACTTATAAATACCTATTCACTTTAAGTTTAAAAATGTATAACAGCTCAGCACATTTCAATTTCCTTGAAACGGGAATATCCATTCAATAATGGATAAAAAAAGATTTCAAATTTCTAAAGAAATCCACACTAACACATGACTGTACATACTGAGTAGAAGAGAGAGTGTGTGTGTGTGAAGGAGAGTTCAGCTTCTACTACCTGCGCATTTATCCCCGGTTTAACCTGCTGCTGCCTTTTGAGTTTCCCTAATGTAAATCTTGTAAGGAAGAATCCTCTCCTCCTCCGGTAAGGGACTAGTGTCCATTGAAATGTTCTTTCAAAAAATATATTACACAAAATTCAAAATGACGAAGCATTTTAAAAGAATAGATGGGAAGGGCAGGGGTCTGTTTATGTGTGTGTACGTGTGTGTGTGGGAGTCAGGACAGTCACAGGGAATCCACATTTTTTGGTTAAAATTCGAAATTTCTGTAGGACATGCTGTGCTGTAGTTATTACAGCAAACAATATCAGAAAAAATTGTACGTTCTTCTAATATATCTTGAAATTCAAAAAATTTTGAAAACGAGAGAAGCCAGAGGAAATTATAACAGATTTTCACTACGTACCAATGGCGTGAACAGGACACCTCTAAAAAAAGCTCATACGAAATTTTGAATCCTGCAGTCTTTTTGGATGACTTTTCATTCAAAAGGGGCATCTTGAAATGAAAATCATTCCAAAAAGTGCTGATTTTACAAACATTTGGAAACAAAATATTACATTTCAACAATTTTTTGCGAAAATATTGAGCACATATCAAACTTTGTTTGCCAAAATGGTCAGTTTTGTACAAAGGAGGGCAGTTCACTAGGTACCAAAAGTTTGGGCAACGTACCAACAAAAAGGGCTACGTACCAACGATTGGTACGTAGTTAACATGTTATAATTTCCTCTGAGAGAAGCTACAGTTTAAATGATTGTTAAGCATTTCAAGTAATAAAATTTCAATTTTTTCTCCTCCAAAATGTGTTTTTCCTTTTTTATTCTGATGGGATGATTGATTTGTGAAAGCACCTCCTCCCCATTTTAAAGTAGAACATTCAACTCTAATAAGCTCGTAAGTCATGTGTACGTGGAAAAAGCCAGAAGTCTCCTACTACAATCTCTTGGCCTCTTTTTTCTCTCTTGACGTCATAAAATAAAACAAAGGAGGAGGAAAAGTGACAGAGGCAAAGGTAACCGCCGTAATTTCACGCAAAGAAGTACAGAAAGACGACATGAGGAAGAAATGTGAAGATTAGAAATTCTAATTGGATCCATTCCAAAGATCACATTCTCTTCTCCGTCTGACCATCATGACTTACGGTTCAAATTAAGATGGAGGCCATTTCAACAATGTTTTTCACACACACACAAAATTTCTGTGGATATTATACACCGTAAAATCTGTAAATGACAAATGTAGCTAGTAATTTATACAGGAGATTCAATTCTCTGTATCTCTCTCTCTCTCTTTTCTCTTTATACTATGTACAGCAGAAAGAGAGAAAGAGAGAAGTTTTGGGTTGACCAAAAAGAATTGCCAGCATCACTACATTAAGGAAAATTAGGTTTGTCATGGCATCCCACACTTGTGTGTGTGTGTGTGCTTCTGTATAATAGACAATGCTCACTCACTACAACCCAGACTAGTCTTTTTATCTGGAGGCTCATTAAATTTTTATGCAGTGGAATAACTCATAAGAGGAGCAATGAGAGAGATGAGAAGAGGAGGGATACTTTTGCCATTTCACATTTACACATACTGCATTATGCATTGAATCTGTATTTTCTTCTTTTTTTGTACTTGTTCCAGCCGTAAAGCCCCTGAGTGTGCAAATACGGAGAGGGAGAGTAGGCCAAAGTCAAAATGAGTCCCTTTGTGTGTTTTTATATACACTATGCACTTGTGTGTTTCGCTTTATAAAAGGGAGGCCCCCTTCCCCCACTACATTATGTTATATCCGAGAGGAACCTCTCCATAATATTGTCCAGGAGAGTCGGGTAATACACGCCATTACTGGGAGAAAAACGGAGAGGAGGAGGAGGAGAGAGAGAAACGGAAGCGAAAGGCGGAGGGAAACAATAGGAAATTTTTATACATTACGCCAGGGCAGCCAAGTCATAAACTATGAGCTAAAACAAGAAATTGTCAGGGAAAAGTCAAAGTCGACGTCATAAGTAAGTTATGTATGCCGTTTCCTCCACCAAAAAACCCTCCACCCTGTACTACACACACACATGTACATTCCTCCACTGTACGTAGTGGAAAGAGAGAGAGACGCTCACTTTTTTGACTGCCTACATAATTCATAGATATATACAAATGGATATAAATGGACAGACAAGGAGATGGAGCAAAGGAATGAGCCTCCCTCTTCTTCTCTTGGCTCATGATCTCTTTGCACACTTATAGTCCAAAGTCGGGACAGGGCAATAGTCTGGTGTGGCGGTGGAAGGAGAAGAGAGGGAGATGGAGAAAATATAGGGAAAAAACGGAGCAAGTGGAGAGTGGAATTCTCGGCGGGTCAATTTTTGAATAATGAGAATTTACGATCTTACATTTTATGGTGACAGTGAATAGGCGGAGAGAGAGAGTGCGAGAGAACTATGTTATGTTATGAAGGGGAGAAAAAGTATACAAAAAAACATACAAAAAGACAAAGAGAAAATAGCCAAGGTTTTGAGAGGGGGGACGGTAAAAACCGGGTGAGGAGGAAGAGACAGAAGAAGAGAGGAAAAGACCCAGAGATACAATGTATATTTCTATGTGGCCGGGCAATATATGAATACATATATATTATGGATATGGAGAGAGAGGGAGAGA
The DNA here is from genome assembly GCA_009870185.1 of Pygmarrhopalites habei. Classification (NCBI taxonomy): domain Eukaryota; kingdom Metazoa; phylum Arthropoda; class Collembola; order Symphypleona; family Arrhopalitidae; genus Pygmarrhopalites; species Pygmarrhopalites habei. The sequence continues at coordinate 54,730 of WJFB01000003.1, forward strand.
GAATGGGTAATATGGGAGGCTAAAGAAATGTTTGTGAGTGGCCAAGTAAATCATGATGAACGCCGTCGCGCGAATATCATCCAAATAATATAGAAGAAGGAAAGGCGGGAGACATCATGGCAATAGCAAAGGAAAAAGACAGAAAAAAAATAAGGGTAAAAGTGAAGAAAAAAGTACACACTCTTGTATGCGTAAATGTTCGGGTGTGTGTGTGTGTGTGTTTTGGTAGACACTAATTCTCCATCTTCCCCGTCGTTTCAACACCCAGAATTTTCTCTCCTGTCTTTTGTCTACAAGGATGAGACGAGGAGGAGGAGGAAGAAGAAGAAGAGGGATTCTGGAAATCATAAGATGCTGCAAAAACGGTAAAGGAGGAGGAAGGAAAAAACTGTCTGAGTTTGTTCCTGCTATAAAAGATTGTGTAACATTTTGTAGCATTCCCATTTCTACTCCCTCTCCTTTCTCTCTCTCTCTCTCTCTTTCTATATATATGAATTATATTGTGGAAGGTAGAAAGATATTTTAGGTGGTGGTGGCAGTGTATTACTAATGGCCATCGCATCAGTCCTCAAAAGGCGCATGCATACTTTTAGGCAGAGAAAGAGGAGAGGAGGGGGGAGGGAGAGAAAACTGGAAGTGTACATTACACATTTTTCTATAATGCCACTTTACACGATTTCTCATGGGAATTTATGGCGAGAAAAGCGAGGGATGGCCTAGACTGACTTTATATGGACTGAGAGGGTTTGAGTGTGTGTGTGTGTGTGGGTATAGGGACTAATGGCAAGGAAGGACGGTGGATATTATGGCAAGAGAGAAAGAGTCTATTACAGAAGGAAAGGAGACAAGCCACACATCCAAGTCATTGAGGACGCAAATGTGTGCAACATGCCTATTCCATCCTATTGGCCTCTCGAAGGATGTTCCTGGGCCAAGAGAGAGAAAAGTGACACTTTTTTATCAAAATATATTGTAAGCATAGACTATTATACGAATAGGCTTTAAGAATTTAGATGGACGCATGTGAAAGCGTCGCCACAGACATACACATTCTCCGCTATTGTGTGTGTGTGGAATTCCGAAGGAGAAAAATTTATATTTTTGTCGGTGGAAGGAAAAGCTGTAAAATATTGGGAAATATTTTGTAAAATTTGGAACTTTGAAATTTTTACTCTATTGATTGTTATGCTTGACTAATATGTGGTTCAGCCCCTCCAGCCACGTTTCTCTTGTCAGAGTCTTCCCTTGTTAGAGTTATTAGAGATGTTTGCAAAATAATATAATAAGATAACATTAATTAATGGCGGGGGACAGGCGGTCGGGAAAATCAAAGTTCAAAGTCTCAAGAGAAGATTTCCCTTTTTTGTCAACATTGAAAAATTTTACTGTTTCCATTTCCATTGGGAATTAGGCAAAACGTCATTTTTGTAAAAAGTAATTGTGATGATAAAAGTGACAATAGACCGGGAGCTTATTAAGTGAATGAGTCGGCACTTTTTCCTGTGTAGAAAAAGGGCAGCCAAATCATAGTTAGTCTAGGACCGGTTTCTCCAGCTGCTGAAGAAGTTTTGAGCAGGGAGAATGATAATAGAGGGAAATTATTGAAGAAAGTGTCATTACGTCATTTGTATTCACACAACATACACACACACGCAGACACACAATGTTCAGTATTGTTGTCAGGGTGAGAGAAGAGGGAAAGAGCTGGACAGTGGGGTTGTCACAATTGATATTTATCATAAATATTGAGGAGGATGAAAAAGGGAAACAAAATTCACAATAATTCTTCTCATCCTTCATTTCTCGATAATTTTTGTCCACAGAAACTCCCTCCACGCACACACACACTCCCATGTATGTACTGCAATTGTAGATCAAAATATTGTCAATAAATTTTTATTGAAAAATTGAATCGCAGAAATGTTGAGACGGGAAGAAGAGAGACAACTTTTCTCATTTCCCATCACACAATGCGCGGAAAGGTGTAAGAGAGAGAGTGAGAGGGTCGTCCTAATAGATAAACAGACATATAGAATTCGGCTCAAGTCAAAACATACTTACAATACATGTGCCATTGTGTGTGTAGAGAGAAACAGTCTGTACGGCACACACACACACACACACTCACTTTCAATGTAGTCCATTGACGGCTGAAGGAACCCCCGACTACATGGAACTATCCATCATTTCATATGGAAAATGTCATTATTATACAATAGGTGTATTTCCTTGTGTGCCATATTCCTCTCCACTCCAAACTCCTTGACACTCTCATCATCTCATTCCTCACTTTCATAATTCATGTCCATTCCTATACTTCTCCCTTCTCCCTTCCTCTCTTTCCCAATTTCCTATTCTCATTTCCCAAAATTTTTGAATGAGCATGTCATGTGGAGCACAGCGAGATGATTTTTTTTGTAAATTATGAAAATTTTGAAAAATGGCATACTAGATTTTGATCATAATTTTGAGGGGAATGTTGTGAGACTGAAAATGGTTATAAGGAAGGAAGGAGGAGGTGGAGAGAGGGGGAGGGAATTGGGTGAGGAATAAATGGAGAGAAAAAGAAAACAAGGATGAGAGCCTCCAGGCAATCTCCAGCTTTTTTCCTACTCTCTCTCTCTCTCCCTTTCCGTCAAGAGGCACACGGAAATCCATTCAAAGAGTAAAAAGAAACAGGGAAAATAACGGCGGCTTGTAGACACACAGAGATATACAGTAGGAAGAGAGAGAGAGCTAAATGTAAATGCTGTCTTTTTTGGCTTTACAAATATAATAAAAATACAATGCGATTTGTTTCATTTCTCTTCACTGCTCTCTTACTCTCTATCTGTGTGTGTCGTAGGGTCTTATTGAGGAAGAGAGCGCGTGTGGGTAGTTGACTGTCTACATGTGGAGAGAGGGAGGTTATATAAAAGGTAAATATATTACTATAATATGAGGAAACAACAGCAGCAAGGAGAAGAAGAAGAGACAATTTAATAAACATAAAAAGTCTATATAGATTTTGAATCCATGACAGAATTGTGCTCAAGGCTACGATTCTCCTCATCTGGATTTTCTCTTTGATTTGTCTTCCTTTTCCCTTCCTCTATCTCTCTTCCCCTCCTCCTCTCACTCTCTGAATTCTCATGTTTCAACAACTCTCGGCTTTCCACTTTTTCCAACGAAAAACTCATTTTTATGGCTATTCCTTTTTTCTCTCAGCTTTCAGCAATTTTTTTTACTACAAATTAAATAGCTAGAAATACATTTTTATATTTAATTTTAAATTGCAGTGACAAAATGACGGGAAGCATATAAAACTGTTTTTCCAGTTTTAATCAGTAAATTACTGTTTCCATTAAAACTTAAAAAATCAAAGAATTCTGCCACTCGAATGGAAGCAGATTAATCCTTTTTTCTAAATTGTATTTATTTACAAAAGTACTACTTAATTCCTTCCCAATTGTAGAACGGAGAGGGAGAAGAAACAAAAACGAACGTATATACACATTCAATTAGACTGAAATGCATTATGGATTGTTGACTCAGAATTTCAGAGTCCCCTTCAGTCTTCACAGTATCACTAAAGAGTCCTTTCATAGTCTTGTCGTTGGGAGAAAAGGATTTAACAAACTAAAAACTAACAACCTAAAAGGGTGGACACACACACACACATTCAACATGTGTAGGTAACTTACTGCATCACAGTTGACCTATACGGGAAAAGTATTACTCTCTCCTTTGTTTAATCCTCCGAGGGTCAACAAAAGTCCTCATCATCATCACAGGTCCTTCAAAAATGCAATGGAGAGGTCGAGCTAAATGAAAATGGAAAAATAATGGAGGATCTCCTCCTCCCCTCTCACACACACACTCTCTCTCTTCCTGGACAGTTGTACATGAAAAGTTGTTCACAACCTGCTCTCTGTCTAACTTTGCCAAAAGTTATTGTGAATTTCCACTTGAAACTAAATAAACATTCAGCTTCCCGTATGACGAAGTAAAGAGAGAGGGGAAAACTTTAGGCTGTGTATTGTACGCTAGACTGGTCAATAAGCATCCATGTGATACAAGAGAGAGAGAGAGAAAGAGGAAGAGAGGAAGGGAAAGAATCAAGGAGGAAAAATAATGAAAATGACAAATAACATGGACTATGCTTCAGGGATATGTACTGTACAGCACATTACAAGGATATTATGCCTGAACTTTGACTAAAGCTTTTGATTTCAAAATTCCCTGTTCCACTGTCTACGTGTGTGTGTCCGTATGGATTTTCTCCCAGTCCCGTTTTTTCTCTCAAAATCAAACTGGAAACCAAACAGAGCATTATCTGCACAACGTGTGTGTGTGTAGTTCCCTGTTTTTTCTGTATATATCCATGTTTGTGGGTGGCTGCTCATCTCTCTCTCTCTCTTTCACTCTCATTGGAAATTCTCTATAGCCATAATTCTCCAGAATCTACAATGACATGACGATGAGTGGCCTCTTCTCTCCGTCTCTCTCCCTCCCTCGTTTTTGTGTGTCTTCAATTTCTTTGCTTTGTTTGACTAACGTAAGACCTCTGGAGCTGGAGCTGGAACTGAGTTGAGAGTATGGAGCCATGGCTGGATAAACTTATCCATATTTGCACTCAAATTTTGTGTTTGCTTCTTCATCACTCCTCTTGCCCCTCCTCCCCGTGATCCCATGATGTGATGTGTGTATGTTCAGTTTATAATTTTTTATATAAAAAACGACTGTGTATACATTCGTGTATGTACAGTTTGTTGTGTAGAAGGGAGCAGCTGTTTCTTAAGCATGACTGGAGTGTGTGTGTGTGTATCTCACAGTAGGGCAGAATTGAAACAAGAAAGAAAAAATATCAAAAAATCTCTGTTTTTCTCAAACAAGGAAAGACTTTGGTTCTTGAGACGGGGAGAGATGATCAAAATTCATGAACATGAACTTGAGCAAACAAACCAAAAAGAGTATTGCCTCTCTTTCTCTTTCTCTGGGTTTGTGTGAGGACGCAGAGATACGTACGTATTTTTGTATATGTATTTGGTCATCCATAAAAAAAGTTGGGATGGACAGTGTCCAAAAAAAGTCAGGAGAGAGAGTCTCCCTCCATCGTTTGTTTACTGTAGACTCTAGCTAGATGTGAGTGGACCTCATCTCTCTCTCGGTTCGTATATGGTGTATAATGTATGGTAAGAGTGTCCATTATTTGTATTTTTTTGTATTTTCCAAGTTCTAGCAGGTGACTCCCTTCCTCGTCTTCTTTCCCTTCCTCCTCTGAAGACTCGACTGTCTCAACAAGACAGTCGACTATATGAGGAAAAGCGTGTATAAATTTTTCCTCTCTTCTGTTCACACATACACCCTGGGCTTTCCTGTGTGTGGAATAAAGGGAAGGAGAAAGCCCCGGGAAAGCAGAAAAAAGAAGAGTCAGAATGAGATGGAGAGAGGGAGAGAGACAGTGGCTGCTGTGCAAAGATAAACGAATTATTAAAAAGAAATTCTTTTTGTCATCATCTCTGTTCTCTAGGAAGGAGGAGGGGCAGGAGCTACTAGCTCATGCAACAATACGAGAGACAGAGAGAGTTGCTCTTACGTATTCCTCTGACGTAAGAAGCTCCAGCTTATGCGATGACCATGACAGAGCTGTCTATTTTCCCCCCTCTTTCTCTTCTCCCCATTCCACACATTTATATATATTTTTGGAGGGGATGGGACACTGTGGACTCTGTGTGTCTTCTGAACTCTCCTTCCCTCTCCCTCTTTCGTGTGTGTGTGTGTGTATGGTCGCATGTACAGGCAGGGAATGTATGTAATGACCATCGAAAATTGTAAACAAGAGTGGATGTGTGTGTGCCAGCCAGGGTACAGCATGTGTGTGTCGTCTATGTACTTTCTATATTGTGTTTGTTCAGTGTAGGAAGAGGAAGAGATGCTGGATCAATCTCTCATCTCCTCTGTTTCGACTGCCAGAGCAGAGCTCCCTCCATCCATCCCTCTCCCTCGTCTTCTTCTTCTCTTTCTTATGGGCTGCACATTTGCACAAAACCGGAAACATCAAACCTCTTCACTCATCAACTTCACCCTTCTATATATACATAATGTGTGTATACGAGAGTTTTCCCCCATTCGTCCGTCCTCCCTTCTACTTTCTTTTGAGCTAAATGGAAAATAAATGCATGAGGGAAAGTCCAGCAGTATGCACACACACAGTATACGCTGAATGCTTGGAGAATTGGGGTTGGCATGACAACAAAGCTTGAGGGAAAATAATAAAAAATTTTGAATACAGTTAAAGGTATTATCTTGTAATTAAATGCTTCACATAGCTTCAACTTCTGCAGCTGTCGTCCAAGTTAATGTGTGACAATTAAATTAGAAAAGTAATGACGAATGGAGAAAGTTTTGAAGGATTTCCTGTTCTGGAGGAAATGGGCTTTTGGAGAAAGGAGGTGACTAGTTGGAGAGAGGAGGAATTATGGAATAAAATAAGATGGAGGACTAACTAAGGGTATAAGAGAGAGAAAAGAGGATAAGGGAGAGAGAGAGGGTTCATGAATAAGTGAAAGGGAATAAACTGCTTTGTATTCCATATGTAAATGCAATGGGGTGAAAGGATGAGGTTGTGTGCAATATTTTCTATCTTTCTCCGTCTCTACACACTCGAGACTTTGTTGGTCAGCGGGGGGGATGAGGAGGGAGATTCTGGACTTTGGGTTCTGTCTGTCTGTCCGTCTGTCTGACTATCCTCCACTCACACACACACACACTCGTTTGTGTGGTCCATGGTAGACAGAGGAAGAGAAAATATTTTATTCTCTCCGAGGAAAAATTCAAATGGAATCGTCCAGGGTCCATAAAGATGGTTTTTATTGACCGCAGCGTAATTCAAATGTATTATTATCATACTCTCTCTCGTTCTCTTCTGTACTCTCTCTCTCTCTCTCTCTGTCTATTCTATCTTTTCTCTCTAGCAATCTTTCCATATATTTCTTGAACTCTTCATAGTCCCAGTTATACTTTGAATTTCCTATTCTATCTCCTCCGTCCGCCGTTCGTTCCTTCCCTTCCTCGTTTCCTCCTCCTTATTTTCTATTCTTCCAAATCTTAAGATTGCATTTCTTCCCCTTACCCTCCATCACACACATTACACTCACACATGCCGTACATACTCCAATATGTATTTTTATAAAATATTATACTATAGTCTGTCTACCCCTTATTTCTTTTGCATTGACGCAACTCTCCCATTCACACACAAGACTATACAAGACTAGTTCCTTTATATAGCAGAAAAAGACTTGAGAAAAATAATAGAGTCTATTCTCTTTTTGCTCATGTTGACGGAAACTGCATAAAAATTTAGATGGGAATCTCCTCCTTGAAATTTTTCCCTCACTCTCCCTCCCTCATCCTCCTCGCCACAGCCATCATGATAGAATTTAATGTTTAATGGAATGACTCACAAAATCTCCTCCTCCTCCTCCTTCTTCTTCTTATCCTCCTCCCTTCTGTAAACTCCAAATAAGAATCCCCCTCCTCTCCCTTTCTCCTCCTCCTTATTATACAATGCCGAAAAGAAGGCTCGGGATGTCATTATTTTTTAAGCAGTTTACGAATTTCCAATTTTCTATCTCTCTTTCCCTTTTTTTGTCTCCCGTCGTTCCATCCGTAAAAATATAATGATGACTGACAATGAGAAAGTCGGTCGTTCCATTCCCTCATGTAATAACAATGATGAGGAGAGTCATCATCATCATAATATTCTGCTTTGGTGGTTCATGGTGCGAAAAATTCTGGAATTTCTCCATTTATGTATCATTCCCCTTGTACAGTGCATCTTGTAGTCATCATGTGTGTTTGGTGGATTGCATCTTCATAAAAGAAGGAAAAAGAGGGGAGAGTGTCCCTGCATTATTTTTAACTGGAGATTACACACGAGGGAATTGAAACAAGGTCAGTTTGAGAATTAGCCATACTCCCTCTCTCTATTTTCAACATTCTGCAATTCGCAATTCGCATATGTCGAGGAATAAGAAAGTAGGGAGGGCCGTGTGTGTGCTTCGATACTTTCTCTCTCTCCCCCTCTCTCTCTCTCGTGGGCCAGCCATAAAAATAAAAATGCTATATATCTTCAGCTGGAAATTTAGCAAACAGTCTTACCCAGCAGCCATTTCCCTCATCCTGTGTGGGGGGTTTGTGTAATGTAGGAGAGAGGGAGAGTGGATGTGTGTGTGTGTGTGGATGGAAGGATTCCGGTAAAATTTATATGCAAGCCAGAATACTGAGTATCCACGATGGAATAGTTTGGACTGGAGATTGCGAATGAATTGGCAAGAAGAATAAATCCCCTCTCCTTTTTCCGTCCTCAGCTTTGGTGTGTGTGTATGTGTGTATCCGTGTGCCTGGGATCGTGAATGTGTGTGTGTAGCTTATCATTGCATCGAAACAAATTCACTATTCACTTGAGGATAAATTCCTTTTAAAGAAATTGCTTTTAGAATTATTGTGTTGCCATGTATCGCAATTTGGAAGTCCAAGAGACTTGGTCGATGAAAAAATGTTCACAGCTCCCGCTCTCTCTCTCTGACACACATGGAGGGAAATACACACACACACCGTCTGAATGACTCACATGGTAATTGAAATTATGTGGGGTGAAGGTGAGTGCATTATTTACGCAGTCTCTTACTAAAGGAGAAAGTGAGGAGGATAAATAGATAAATAGATTACTGTATGAACCACAATTAGCATCTAAAAACATGGAGGGAAGAGAAAGTTCACTTTCTACAATACGAATCCAGAGTGGACTGTGTTGACACACACACACACGAGTTGGTCCAATCTGGAGGCTGTGTGCTGTTGCTAAGACCTTCAGATGTCGTCTCTCCGTGTGTGTGTAGGGAAATTGAGGGAATGTTCGTGACGGAGAAAGTCTTAAGGCATTGCGTTTTGCATGCAATGAGGTTGAGCATAACCAAATTCGTAGATCCTAGGCAAATCCCTCCATGTCTACATGTATGTTGATATATGTAAAAATGCTTATAGAGGAGGAGGAGGGGATGGAGAAAGCGGCTCAAGTTGAATAAAAAGTTGGTAGACGTAAAGAAGGGAGGAATGTACTTAATTATAACCCCCTCCCATATACTCTCCTCCCACCATTTCCGCCCCTTTCAGCCTCACCGTTTTCGCAATATCTTAATTTTGTTCTACACACACTTTCTCCTCTCTTTCTCTCGGTGTGTGTGTGTGAGTGTGTGTGGAGGGAGATTCTAGTGAAGGAGATTTTATTTCTCATTTGCTTTCCCCACTTGTTCCCCGCCATCCTTGATTATTGGGTTTTGGAGGGATTTCCCTCCCACCTTCTCCTCCTCCTCTCCTTTTCCTCGTACGTACGTGTATAATACGGCCGCATTGGACTAATGAATGTGGTCCATACACAAGACGCTCCATGACATTCATGGCATCTCCCTTTTGGAGAGAAATGAAGACTTTCATGAGGTTTCTTCTCAGGAAAAATGTTCTTGCTCTTCTTCTCCTCCTCGTCGATGTTGGGGTCTGTGGTGTGAATGTGAATGACTGGATTTTCCTTCTATAAAAATCCATCGTAATCTTAAGAGACTTTCTCTCTCTTTGGTCTTCTTATGAAAACTCTACTCTGTATGGGTCTGAGCGTTCATACAGTTTCACCGGGTGATTCCCGTCTAATGCTATGCAACGTCTTTGGTGAATAGGAAGAGGGAATGATGCTGCCCATGAATTTGAGGAATATTAAGTAATTTCTTATGTGGATGATGTGAAAGAGAAAAATGGAGCGGGATGGTCATATTATTAGGAAGAGTGTAAAAGAGGCTAGGAAAAGCGGCGAGTGAAAACGTGGAACTGGCGATTGTGATAGAGAGAGAGATGAATGCAGCGTTGAATGGGAACACTTGTGTCCCACACACACACAAATCCTGAATCCTCAACTAAGGCTCTGGATCATTCCAATGTGGTCTCAAATACATATACATGGTGTATAGAGAGAGAGTACACAATAAAGGAGAAGGTTGTGTGTGTGTGGATGGAGGAAATATAATGCAAAATGCCATGCTGTGCTTCAGTCTGGTCTCTTTTTCCTGGAGAAAGGAAAAAAAGCTTGTGGCAAGTGGTGAGAAAGAAGGAGAAAGTGAAGGAAAGTGTGTGTGTGTGCATTATGGGAATCAGGAGGAAAGAGAGAGAGAGACGATGAGATGAAGAAAAGTAAGAAGAACAAGACGAGTGAAAAGAGATTTCCAAATTCCCTTTTTATTCGTTTTTGCCTCCTTTTTTTCCTTTTGGTCATTCCTATGTGTGTGTGGATGTGTGTGTGGGCATAGCATAAGTCTTCTTATATGGATGCATGGACACCGCCGTGTGTGTGTCAGTGACTTTGACCATTATAAGAGAGAGGGAAGGGGGAAAGCTGAAGGTAAGGGAGGAAAGACTATGTCTTACCATTCCATTCCTCCAGTAGGTATGTATATGGTCAGAGGAACATAGCTCAACTCAACTTCTCATTCTCATGTACCAAAGCCTATGATAAGCAACGGAGAAAGAGGGAAAGAAGAGTCTCCTTACTGGGACTGTTAAAGCTCCTATGGCAGCCTACATATACACAGTAATCCTTTAACTGTGTGTGCAGTCATACAGTTCCATCCAAAGGAAGAAAGTCTCTTTACAACAGAACAATTCATTTAATTCTCAACCCAACATAATTTAATCAGTTTCACTTTGAAAAGATTTTTCCAAAGAGAAAGTTTTGAGACAAAAAAATTGATAGCAAATATTCGTAACTTGATTTTAAAAATAATTGTTTAGTAAATTAAAAATAATAAAAAAATCAAAGAAAGTCGAATTCACTGGTACATAAAAATTTTTTGTTCTATTGATTTGGTTTCCCTCTTTAAGACAGACAATTTAGAAAATTTCTTTGAAAAGCTTTGAAAAACTCTTTCTCTAAAAAAATTACTAAAAATTATTTCCATGGTTTAATTATTCAACGGAATTTTGAAAAGGAAGGGAAAGTGCGCTTTCAAAAAATTTTATACTTAATTTTTACACAAAAATCTGATATTCTAGTGAAAAAATGAACAAACTTTGGTGTTAATAGAAAGGGAGTGTGTCATTTGTGAAGTGTACTGTACAGGGAAGGGGAAGGGTGGGGAGGCCTTTCTATAATAGTAAGACTTGAAGGTTGTATGACTATACATGAGATTTGGATTCAAGTTAGAAGATCCACTCTTGGACTCCCCAACTTTAGATCTATTCCTCTCGTTTAATATCAACGGGAACCCAGAGACGGTCTCTATCCAATAGAGAGACCGCCGAGGAGAAGCAGCTGAATTTCTTCTCTGCAAAAATATTATTCGTACGAAAGGAATTTCATCAATAAATCTGCCGTATTTTCTTCTCTTCCTCACTTTAACCTCCTCAGCGTGTTGAGGAGAAGAGAAAGTAGACATTGCATTGCACATTGGCATTGGCTCACTGTTAGTATTTTCCCTCTTCTTTCTTATACTTACACCCCACTCACTTTCCCTCTCTCTCTCTCGACTATCGTATTCCACTCCTTCCTTTGGTATTCCATAGCCCATCTTATTACAACTCCTCTCGTTCAACTTGAAAACTTGAACTTTTTCCCCCTCTCTCCCCTCCTCCTTTCACTCCTTTTTTACCCTTCCCTCTCAGACTTCTAGTCATCCAGTCACACACATATACATACACATCAACCGAATTTTTTGTAGAAACGTTAGACTCTCAGCCTATTATACGAGGTATCCCAACTCTCAATTTTTATCCTTTTTTAAAAAAAACAAAATTTTCCAGTACAAAGTACCTCCTCCCAAATTTCATCATAATTCCTTGTTAATTTTATCCAGAGAACTTGTTTCTCTTCCTCTTTCTATCCATCCTATTTCTTTTTATTTGATTTTTTCCCTTGAAGACCCCAGTCTAAATTTTTTTAACTAACCTTCCTCCCTTGCCTCCATCATGGATCCAGACGGACAGTCGCTTTCTCTTATTATTGCATCATTGGAGGGAGCAGAGGAGAAGAGAAGAGGAGAGGGGGAAAGAAGAAGAAGAAGAAGAAGAAAAATATATAATAAAATTGACTTTCACTTTTTCCCCTTTTCCGCAATTTAATGTGGGAGGGAAGGAGGAGGAGGAGAGGAGACTGGACTGGCATCGCATCGTGAGATGATAATGATGCGAGGGACTGGGAGAAGAAGAAAAGAGATGAAAGTTCCTTTCCTTTGTACATATATACAGGCGGACACACACACACACACTCCTGTATAGAGTGTGTGTGTACAGTTGTCCGTACATTTATATGTATTTCTTTATCTGGTCATCCTGAGGCTAAATGCGAAATGTCCAGGCCCCTCTCTGTCGACGTTGAAGGGAGAAGAAAATACATGTTATGTGTGTGTGTGGAACGTAACGTTCGTCTAAAATGCCCCTACATCCTTCTCCTCATGGTTTCCTCCTTCTAAAATTGTAAATGTCTTTCTATCGTCTCTGTGTGTGTGTGCTCTCTCTCTCTCTCTATCCTTTACTTTGGTCAAGCCGAAATGCTTTTATTCCAATTTTCTCTCAATTTTAACAAGTAAAAAAAGGCCTCCTTTCAAAGTTTCAACTAAAGTAAACTTGTTGTAAATTTGATTGTCTATTTCTATCTCTCTCTCTTTCTCTACTTTTTTGATTGACTATAGCCTCCGTCGTCGTTTTTTTCTCTTTTCTTTTTTTTCTGGAAGAGAGAAGGAGGGGAAAAAAGTCTCCAAACATTTTTAGACGTAGGCAGAAAGGTTTTATCCCTTTTGAAAATGAAATTTCTGGTTCTATTGAAAGATCTCAGTTCAAAACTTTTTTTAACTTTGTATTTCTCTCTTTCTTTCTCTTCGTAATTCAGGAGAAAGTAAAAGAAAGTATTATAAATGAGTTAGAATGAACGATTGGAATTTTAGAATTTGAAATTGAACAAGGTTAAGAGAGAGAGAGAAAATTAGAATCAAAAATTCTTTATTCTATTAAAATATTTTGGAAAGGGAGAAGTGAAAGGGAGTGAGCGTGTTCGTGGTACAGCCAGGCTGTGTGTGTGCTTGTGTGTGTGTGTGTCTATAATAATAAATAAAATTTGGGAAATTCAACGAGCCTTGAATTCTTATCAATGAGAATGGCAGATGGATCGTCCAATACATTTTTATTGCACAAAGTTGGCGGATATAGCTAAAATATTTGTAGGATCGTCTCTAACCTTGTGTACGTGTGTGTGGAGGATTTTTTAGAAAAAAAAGTAGGGAATATAAGGAATATACAATAGAATCCATAAGCGATGTAGCATCATCTTCTTCTCGGACTTGTCTTCTTATTGAGAAGAGGGGAAGGATGTATAATGGCAAATGGAAATAGCTTATAGCTGGACTCTTCACGTGAGAGTTGGTTTGTATTATTTCTATGGAAGGAGGAGGAGGGAGGGAGCGTGGATTTGATAGTGGGAGATGGCGAGAGTTACAAGTTTCGAATGGAAAAGCACTTTGATAACTAAAAGGAAAATAAACCTCTCCTAGTGGACCAACTTTTATTCAATTCTGAAAAATAAGTGTATGACTTGCTCCTCAATAATCTGATCACGTGGTTGTACATCTCTCCTTTGCTACTCTCTCTCTCCTTTCTCTCTTTATGTCTGTCTTGCCCCTCCCTTTGAAATATAAGGGTTGTGTAGACTTTCTCATCTTTTCCTCTCTCTCTCTCTTTTGAGACTCTACTTTATTCTTCTCAATTTTTCTATTCCTTTTAGACTCCCCTCTCTCTCCTTCCAAATCAAGTTAACTCCTCCTCCTCAAAGAGTTATGCATTTTGAGTTCCACTGATACTCTATAGTCTGCCTCCGTATGGTCATAGATCATGACTTCATGTGGAGAAAGTCACTTTCACCATCTTGGAAGGATTGTGAATTTGATACTCAATTTGTGTGAAGGTTCAACGTAATTTGGTGCACACATTTTGAGAAACAGATTTAAATTTTTAAAGAACAGCATAGAATGCTTATTTAAGTCTGCATAGATAGCCCACGTCTAAATTAATTGGTTCAATCAAAAAGCAATAAAAATTCTGTCTGAATCTATTTGAATGACATTAATCCATAAAAAAGTGAGGAGTTGACCTGTGTGTTTTGACGGCTGTAATTGAGGTGGTTTGAAGCTTATAAAGTTTTTTTTTGTGGGTGGATTTTATAGAAACAAAAGTGGAGGGAGAAAGAGGAGGATGGGACATTGAATGGTATTTATTTATAAGCTAGTGCCTGGACGCATCATCAGATCAACTGAACCATAGACTTTGTTCACATTAAGCGGTGTTGACTATGACTATAGCCCTCCTCCCCTCCCTGTCTGCCTTGTGTGGATGTGTGTGTGTATGTGTCCCTGTGTGTGGGATCAATTTGAAAAAAAGAAAGAGAGAGAGAGGAGAGAGAATTGTGAGTCTTGGCACGCTTTTGGCAATGCCTTCGCACCCCAATTTGCGAAGCTTGACATTCAGATTGACATTCAGTGAGGGAGGTCACCTCTGACAGACCCTCCGTTATGCTATCTAGGTTCTTCCATTTCCTTCCCTTTGACTTTGATTCTCTGTCACCACCATCACCACCACCCACCACATTCCCTTCCATGTACACACACACACCCTCCCCTCCCCTCTCCTTCCTCTCCCGCTTCCCTATTCCCCTCATAGTTTATACAGTATAAACACTAAACAAGAACAAGATCAGAATAAAAGCAGACACACACACGGAGAAGCTGAGAGAAAGGCAAGCCAATCCCAAATACCAAAAGGGAAACACATACACACATACACACACAAAGAGAGAGGCCATATAAAGTCATCTCATCACATCTCATATATATGCCTATTTTTCCAGATATGTATAGAAAAGTTCAAAAGACTCTCTCTCTCTCTTTCTCATACATATCATTTCCCCCTTGCTCAATATACAAGGGGAGCAGAGAAAAGAGAGAGTGTGTGTGTGAGGGAGGGGGAGGGAGAGAGGGGAAAAAACTCGGCTTCCTTAATTTTGTATTCTGATTCGGGCAAAGTATTAAGTATAAAGAGTCCTAGCATTCAAAGTTCAAGTGCGTGCCGGGAATCCTCAATCTATCCTCTCTTTTTTACTTTTACTTTTTTTCACTCACTCACTCACTCTCTCTCTCTCTCCTCCATCAATTGATGGCTAGCTGAACCGTGTGTGTGTGTGTGTGAGGGAGGAGGAGGAGGTCTTGGATCTATTAGCGTTTTTCGCTATCCCGATTAGCCAGAATTTTCATTTGTAATTTGTATTCACATTGTGAGGGCGGTGTGGTGGTTGGTTGGTTGGTGTTGGTGTTGATGTCAGGGGGAGAGGAACAGGCCAAAAATTGACCTGACATTCTTTGGTCAACCATTTTCCCCCTGATGGAGCCAGAAAGAGAGAGGGGACTTTGTCCAGTCAAAAAATAATGGGAGTAAAAATAAACTGAGACACTCCTCCAATTCGTATGTACCAAATTTGTATGTGTATTTATGGAGGGATTGCCAAAAGGCTTGACCGTTGAAGATGAGGGATGAGAGGGGAATGTCTAAAGGAGAGAGAGTGAAGAGCCCTTCATAATGTCCATTCTAAAATTTGTGAAATTATAAACTTTGAGAGAACTGAGAACTTATGTACGTACAGTACACATTCAATCTCTTTAATGACTCGGATCCCTGGAAAAAAGATTTGGGTTCTTTAAAAAGCGGTAAATTACAAATTGTTAATAAATTAGGCGTGTGTTAGTCTGTGAGGGGTACGGACCTCTCTAAATAAATTAAATAGATATTTTTTGAGAGGAGGGGGAGATTGAAAAGTATCATCATCTCAAAGGAAAGAAGTGAAGGCGAAGGTGGTGCAGACCGTGCTAAAGGCATTCCATGCGTTAAAGGAAAGGAGAGAGAGAAGAGTGAAGGAATAAAATCGGGAAGAAAAAAAGTACAAATTACGGAAGGTAGAGAAGCCCAAGTTTAAGAGAGAGAGAGGAACTGACAGGCAGACGGCTGCCCGCCCGACCTTCAGTCGGACTCTTGTAAAATTAACCCTAATATTGTCCGTCCATACGAAATTTGTTGTGCTGTTGTCTGTTCTCTTGTTGTACTATAAAAAGGTTACACAATAATAATGGGTAATATATGAGGATGAGAGAAGAGTGGAGGGGGCAAAAATTTTCCTGAAAAAAAGGACAAGCTTCCAGGCAAAATACGGAATACCCATAAGAGAGAGAGAATGTAGAGAGTAGAGAGGAGAGAGAGAGAGCAAAAGGAGGGAAACAATTTCCTCAAAAAATTGTGAATTGTTCATTTGGAGTTGGTTGATGTGTGTAGGGAAAATAAATTTATTTTGTATACACACACTGGGCAATGAGCATGAGAGATGATCACTTCATTTCATTACATTAGAGAGATACATTGTATCCCCCGCTACACTCCTTCCCTGCGTGTGTGTACGCACATAGTGTGAGGATGTTATATAAGTTAACGGTATTACATGGGAAGGTTATTGGAGGGAGAGATATGGTTTTCATTATTATATACCCGGGATAAGGATGTGTGTGTGAGGGAGGGAGGGAGGGAAGGAAGAAGGGGCATTGGTTGTTAGCTAAAATATTGAAAGATGAAGACCATAGTTTATTTTAGGTTCCATTTAAAGAGAGGATGGGATGCTAAAGTATTTTTGAGTGAAGCCTCAGTAAGGATAATGTACCAGGATGTATGTTATTGTGCATATATATATATATACATATGAAATGGATGGTGGAATTCACCACAGAAAAACAACGGCAAGGTCTTCTTCCTCTTTTTCTCTTATTTCTATATACGAACGAAAGACGGCCTGCACACACACACTCTTCACAGTACTCTCTCTCTCTCCAAATGTTATCTCCCTTGTTTCAAATGGTATGAGGGAAAATTGTCTGGCGAATGATAAATTGCCTAATTTACAGGGCTCAGGTGGTCAATTGCCTTATATAAATCGGTTCTTTTCTCTTCCATTTTTTCCCCTTCCTCCTCCGCTTCTCTTCTCTCTCTCTTTTGCTCCTCTCGATAAACTGTGAAGCGACCATTGCCACTTCATAGCCGCCGTACACAGACAGAGACAGAGAGTGTGTGTGTGTGTGTATGGGGTATGTATGTATCGGTCAATGAAGAGTGTATATGTATGCCGCCTGTATATGCAAGTGTTTTTGTTGTCCTGTCCATTCCACACCATTACCATAACAGAGTGGAGAGGGAGAGAGGAATGAAATGGAATTTCTAAAACTTTGGCTATAAAGTACCTACACAATAAAAAATACAGGAGTGTGTGTACTGTAGAGTGTAAGAGGGAGGATAGACAGTGTCATAGGGTATGAGGAAGACAAAGTGACCAGGGATCTGGTTTATAGGCAGTCCAAAATATCAATACTCTCTGGGCTAACAAGAGCCACTCACAACCCCCAAAGAGAACGTCTTCAATTTAACACCAACCGTACGGTCGTTCATCCATTGCATTGGATTGATCTCTCTCTCTCTTTCTCTCTGTGTAAGGGAACTTGAATCTGAGGAGGAAAAACAGATTTGGGGGAAAAGAAGTGAGTATGCATTTGGATAGAGAGAGGAAAAAAAGACATCTGGATGGATGCCTTGACAAATTGAGAATTTTCAATTCAGGATGAAGAGAAGAGTCTTGAATGGAGGAGACTTGAGAGGATGTTACATTGAAAAGTACAAATACAATGTAATTCAGTTTTCGACTGGAGTATTTGTCATCGTACGAGTCGTGTGATACAATATTTTAAACATATTGATTGCCTCTTTCTCTGTAAAAGAATCAAAAATTGAGTCGTAATGAGGAATCACTTCAAAGTATGTAGATCGCAAGAGTTAATTTGAATTAATATCCGATTTGAAAAGTACACAGCCCTCACTTTCAATCGGTTCACTTGAAAGGAGTAAAAATAAAAACAATTTGAAAAGATAATGTGTATTTCCAAAAATATAGGATGGAGGTAACCCAGCTAATCCTGTAAAGAAAAAAAAGGTTTTTAGAATTCCAGAGCATGCCCATCAGATCAGATCCAAGATCTTAGATTTCCTGTGTGTACGTATATATGTATATGTGTACACAATACAAGTCGTGAAGTTTTAAATGTGACTTGGCGTCCGGCGTCTTCATAAATCGACAGAGAGTGGAGAGATTTTGAGAAAAAGATGTTATTTAGCTATTCCTTCCCATTCCCCATTATAATACAAAGTGTAGGTAGAGGGGGGCACAGAGGGAGAACTGAGAAGCAGGATCAAGTCCTGACCACACCAAACATCCACACAGGTAGAAATACATTATATACAGAGAGAGACCCTTTGAGTGGTTCAACTATAAAAATACCTGTACATACTCATCTCTTGTACTTTATAATGTGAGTACATAAAATGTTGAATACATTTCTCTCGTCTAATTACATTTATTTCCTCTTCATTCTGGATTTTCATTACCCACGATGATAATTTTCCTACATTTTTCCAAACTCTGTTACATAATACTTACGCCTATGTAGTGTACGGACGGAGGTACCCTCATCAAGCTCTCTGCGTATATAGTATTGGGTTCATAGTCTCATTCCATGACCATTGGCAACCCATTTATTTCTATATTATCTTGTTGTCCTAGTTCAAATCATGCCACACCATATGTCAGCCTCAATAAATAAATACCCTTAAAAAGACGACTGTGGTTTTCCTCTCTCTCTCTCTCTCTCTCCTCTTTTCTCTGTCTCCATTGTGGACTTACTATTGTTGTGGAGGGAGTCCTTGGAACCATCTCCAATTTTCTGAGGCTCTCTCTCTCCATGATTATGACCAGAGTAGTCACCATCGTTATGCAGCGTCCAATCAGTATGATAACTTGAATATCTCTAAAGCCTCCCTGCAACAACCTTAGAAGGTTTACATTTGAAAAAAATCATGACCAAAATGAAGAGAAAAATTCAAAACTCAAAAATTTCCATATTTATTCTTGGAAAGGTCAGTAACCAAAATGGTGACTGCATAATCACAACTCATTTCCATTTTTTAAACAGCCCTTTCCCTATCCTCTCCAACGTTCATACTTGTCCAACTACATTGTGTAGAGTAAAAAGACGCGTGTGTGTATTTATTTGTGTGTGTGTGTGTGGATACATTACATGGTCATGGAAAATCCAGAATGGAGAAGGAAGAGGGGATTTAAATGAGTTGAAGCATAACCATCGTCTAGAGAAAGTATTGGGTTACAATTCTTTGACAAGGCATACAGATTACATTTTGAGTGAGTGAGTGTGTGTGTGTTTAAATTAAGGACAACCCTCCGTCTGCCTGACTTTTTTTTTAAAAACTGTTCAGAATGAATGTTTTCTTGGAAAAACATCCGAGTCTTCACTCTCTTGAGATTTTGTGTTAAAAAATAGGATGTGTGTGAATAACAAAAAGTAGTTTTTTTCCTAGACGAGGAAAATATATGTGGAGCATATTTGTAGAGGTAAAATAATATTCTGAAATTGAATAGATTTGAAAGAGTCAAATTGCTGGACCCTTCACGTACGTACACACACACCTCCGTTCATTGTGTACATCTTAGACAATGGAGAAGGGTACACTTTTCTCTGAGATTTTGTTGTTAAATAGATTGTGTCATCCTGCCTCAACTTTTTCCCCTTCTCTCTCTCTCTCTCTCTGACTCTGACTCTCCCATATTTTAACTGGATTGAAGGTGTTGTAATTTTGACTCCGACTGGATGCATAGGAAATGAGGGGCCTCCCATTCTCTATTTTTTCTTCATTGTGTGTGTGTGTTTTGTGTGTAGGGAGAGTCAGATTTTGTCCCTCCTCACGTTTTCCCTTTCCTCTTGAATAATTACGGGGGAATATATTAGACCAGGCTGAACTTGACCTTCCACAATTTATTCTTGGTTAAGGGGACTTTCGTAGTCCCCTCTCCCTCCATCCAACTTGTAATGAGGAAGCACAGGTACACACACACACACAAAGTGTACAAGTTTCTCTGTCTGCATACATGCATTTCAATTAGACATTTACATTGGAAATGATCCTCATCACTAGTCCCACATATAATCTCATATAATCATCCCCTCCTATTCTCCCTTTTCCTTTCATTTCCCTCGTATTTTTTTTAATATTCTCGGAATCAGAAGGAGTTCAACCTGAATTCTGGAGTTCAACCTTGAAACACACCACAACAAGGAAAGGAGTATCACAAACTAAAGTAGAGCTGACATAAATTAAGAGAGACTCTTCACTTTCAACTGTAAAGAAGTAGGATCCGTTGAAGGGTCTTACCCCTTCCTTCCCTGCCCCAAAAATCTAATGTTGAAAGATGGGGAGGGGATGGTGAGTGTTTGTGTGTGTGTGTGATACATATGAATGAGTGTATTACTATGCAGGGTAATCTGAGTATCGACCATGAGCATCTCACCTCATGAATATTTAATTGGTCCTTACATACACTCATCCCACTTTTCAAGTGCCTCCTTTTTTTACTTCTCTTCTCTTACATTCTATGTACAAAAAAGCCGAAGAAGAAGAAGAGGAGGAGAACGTGGTAACTTTTCCTTTCGTTTCTCCTTTTCCTCATTTTTTATGTCAGTTTCGTTTTCATTTGAAAAGTGGAGTTTGTTGTTCCTCTTCTTCATCCTCCCAAGTCCAAGTAATTTTTTTTTGACTCCATGTTTTTTCCGAATACTATTAAAAAGTGTTGAAAAATCCAAAGGAGTAAAACTTGCATACAAAGTATTACGTTTAATCTTGGGATAAATAAATGGGGAAGAAAGTGATGAATGGGGGGTAGGAAAAACTCATTTATAAACTTGTCGGATTAGTATTAGCATGAATTCAATTAGTCATATCTTTTTTAGAGTTTACCACAAAAAATTGAATTGCCTGGAATGGCTTGAATGGGTTTGGGGAAATGAGAAGTAAAAACAAAGGGAATTTTTAAGCGGGAGGGAAGAGGAGATCTTTGCTCCTTGTCATAAATAATAGCCTTATCAGAATGTGTTAATTTGGAATATTTTATCTCGAACAAGGTGAGAGGAAAGAATTCTTCTCTTTAATTCTCCAACGGCCATGTATCTTATCTCCACATTTGTCACTTGATTAAGACGAAATGTTAATTGAAAAAAATTAAATTTTACAGAAAAAACTTGGAATAACCAAAAAAGGGAAAGGATTGTCCATATACTGAATGATTAATAAGATACTAAAGTGATTTATTTTTGAAATATATATTCATTTATTTTCTAACAGCTAACCCTTTTTTTGAATTTGGTCGTTAAAGCCAAAAAAAATAAAATTTTGTTACTGAATAATTCTGAGGAAAGGATTTTCTGAGTTGTGCTATTCATAACAAATAAAAAAAGTTGATTGAGTTGAAAGTCCTGGGATAGGTTGGGATGGAGGAGCAGCGGTCCCTCAACTCAAGGACTCTCATCGTCAGAACGTTAATAATGAGGAAGGGAGGGTGAAAATGTTTATCTTGAAGAAATATCCAAAAAAGAAAGGAAAGAATAGTAGGGAAGGCCGGAAATTCCATTTCAAGTTTTATAGCATAAAATTATGTATTTATATTCCCAGATTTAATTCGTCTGTACTTTTCTAGTCGTGGAGACCGGAAACGACTTGTACTTGTAAATTAGGACAACAAGAAGAAGAAGACAAGTGGCCCAGAAGGGAATATGTATAAATAATATACATTTAACTCTCTCTCTTTGCGGACTACCTTCTTTCACACAGATACACACACAAAATTAGACCTTTTCTTCGAAGGGTCCAAAATTTTTATTTCTTCTCAGGTCCTCCTTTTGAGAAATGAGAGATGAGGAGGGGGAACTCAAGGGGAGTAAACGAGAGGAGGGAATTAAAGCGAAAAGTCATACATGGAGTCAGAGTACAATGAAGGGCACATAATTTCTTACATTTTTTATATGTAGACCGTCCATCCCTGACCTAAGTTGCTTTTTTAGCTGTAGAATATACTTTAGCTTGGGAGGAGAAAAGATGTCCATTTGCATGGACTATGGATATGTGAACGAGGCACACACACACAAAGGACTAACAATTGAATGCGTATACAATATAAGGGCAGCTATGGAGAGAGAGAGAGAGAGTAGTTGATGTCAGATAGTTAACTATTTTAATTGATAAGGGAGCCCTGTTGAGTCCTTCTTGTTGTTGCTGTTGTTGTTGGGTATGGTACTGGATCCGACGGACCGGATGTAGTAAAAGGTACCAAAAATGAAGGTGCCCTGGACTTCTTCTGTACCTCATTATCTACGCAATTAGACTGAAGCTCACCCTCTCCACTCCTCCTCCTCTCACTTTGACTCATTAATTAAGGGCAGATTGATAGATATTTCTAAAATTGTTTTTCTTCCTCTCTCTCTCTTCAAAATTTTGGGAACAAATAATATTTCGAGAAAATAGAATGAAAAATGTATGCAATTTTTTTATAACCATGAAATTGATGTTTTTTGTCTAAAAGAGATTAATTGAGTGAAAGAGAGATGGGTAATTATTGACGGTGTAATCAGAGCTAAAAAGAAGGATTTGAATGGAGGAGGGAGAGAGACAAAGAAATAAATATTTAACCATCTGTTTCAGTCGGAATGGTTGGGATCCAATAGGAGTTGTCTATATTGTATTGTACTGTAGGTATATAAAATTGTGTAAGAATAGACGAGGCTAAATTTTAGTGCTCTTTGTAAGTATATGTAAGTAGTGGAGGTGGAGAGGAGTAAAAGGTACTTAAGAAAAAGGTTTTTTCTGATGAAAGATGAGAAAATCAAAAAATTAGGAAACGTTCAACGTTCACTCTTCCATGAGGAGGGAAATGGAAGTTTTATATTTAGGAAAAGAGGGAAAAGGCGTTTATCCAGTTGGTTATCAAACACAGACACTTGTGAACATTTGTGAAGGGCTGAGAATGAGACTTGACTGACCTGTCTCAAAAAGAGAGTACTACGTACTCACTTGAGTAAACCTTGATAATTTGAAGCATGCATACATAAAATTTCGTGAACTTATTTACACGGTCAAAAGCTGTATATGTCATACGAAATATTTTCTTATTAATTTAAATTACTAATTTGAAAAATAGTTAAATTGAGAATAAATTCTTGACTGTACAAGAAGTATTCACAAATCAAGATTTTCTTTTCAACTTTGAAGAGTTGGAGTTCTAAAAATAAAAAATGTGCTGAAGCCACAGCTTCTCTTTTACATTATGTAAGGGCAAATGTGTAGATGAGAGTAGAGGAAAACAAAGTAGGTCAAATCCAAGGGTACTTTGAGATGCTTTGAGAGGACCTTACCTTTTCCCCTTATTTTTTAGCTGATCCCTCCTATAATGTTTGTGTGTGTGGGTAAGAAATGAAGTAGAAAATGTAGAAAATATCCTAATCGTCGCTTTTCCATCTCTCTCTCTCTCGGTGTGTCTGTGTCCGTGGTCGTCAGGAGGTAGATAGGGAAACATTTTGTACCTTTTGTACACTTAATACCCTTCTACATTTCCTTATATTTATTCTCATTCTTCTGTCTGCATTCCCTAATGTTATGCACATGTACAATACATACATAAGGGTATGTATAATGTATGGGTATGTATGACTGTGTAAAATTCTATGTGTTTAATAAATGTTCTTCTGAATTGTGCGTAGATCCATGTCTTTCCCAAATGTGTATGTATTCCCTGTACTCTCAGTATGACTAACTTATTAATCTTGAGCTTAACTAACAATTTAGACCAAACACAGAAGGTTAGATCCCCACTTGGAGAAAAAATGAAATGTTAAAAACAAATCGAGAATGGGGAACCCAGGGAAAAAGATGTGAGATTATCCTTCTCCTTTCCATATTGATGAGTTTATGTTTAGTCTTTTTCTCTCAAAAAAACTTTTGAGGGTAGACCACTTATGTACACAAGCAAAAGGACAAATAATGAGATTTGGGGGGAAGGGAAGGGAAAAAGATTCCCATTTGCGTGTTCGACTTGTCTTTGTTGAGACATAAAATTATCCTCTTTCTACTTTTGTACACAACGAATATGGAATGGATCTTCGTGACAAACAATTGAGGTGGAAATATGGTAAACAAAATCTGTCTTTGTACAATATAATATATTGTACATACATATTATGTATATAAATAGCAGGATTTTCTCAATACATTCTCTTCTCAAATTAATTTACAAGCAAGTTATCGTATCATTTTAAATTCAAAGCAAATTTTTGTTTGAACGGTAAGGTTTAGAACGTGGAATTAAACGACCCATCATCAAGCATCACCAATTATTCATGTATTTGCATACCTCATCCATGATTTCAATAGAAAAAGGGCTTCCAAATAATACGATTTTGCACACAATTTTCATAATGATTCATTTTTACTATTTTTATACTTTAAATTTTTTGGCGAAAATTTTGATTTAATTTTTTTGGTTACTTTCAGTTTTTGATTATCCTCATCCTCATTACATAAAAGCTGCAATTTTACACGCCATCAAAAATACAACGTCATCGGTCCAAGATATTTCACAGAATTCCGTAACCTGCAAAAAATCAGAAAGACTCTCCCCTTCTCTAAATTTGAATAAAAAAATTTGTTCCCCTTTTGTCTTTCTGGCAATTCATTTCCTCTGGCAAACACCAGGCATTCACGTTAACGTGTGTCGCATCAATATTTTCAATAAAATATTTAAAAGAGCAAACTTATCAGCCATCAAACTGGATGCACTAGGAGTATTCACCGCTGCCGCGGGTCTGCCCTTCGTCTCCGGTGTCCCTTCAACTTTAAGGATGGAAAGACGTGGACGACCCCGAAATATCCTGTAAGTCACATTTTGCTCTACTAATCTTTTGGAAACTATTTTTGAGCATTAAGAAGCTGCATACTGGTCATCAAAATAACTTTGATTAAATACGGGCACACCATTTCGTATAAAAGAGAGGAGCATTAATACTTTTGCACCTAAAAGAAATCGGCCAAAGGTCGAAAGAGAGAGAGAGAGAAATAGTCAAAAAACCTAGAAAATCTTCCTCCCAGCCATCCAAAGTCTGGACTGTCAGCCCAGAGTTTAGAGATACAGAGGGAACACAGGAGGTAGAAGAAATGAAGTGAAAAATATAGGGAAAGTGTAATGTACACGGATGAAGGGAAGGAGATTTCTGAGTAGAAAAGGATGGAAGACAGGAGGTTTTG
Source organism: Pygmarrhopalites habei (assembly GCA_009870185.1). Taxonomy (NCBI): domain Eukaryota; kingdom Metazoa; phylum Arthropoda; class Collembola; order Symphypleona; family Arrhopalitidae; genus Pygmarrhopalites; species Pygmarrhopalites habei. The sequence goes on from WJFB01000003.1 coordinate 80,023, forward strand.
TGCGGCCGTGAGACTGAGGTTGAACTGTATATATTCTATATTTAATATGATGACTGACTCCTTAGTCCTAACACACACACACATAGACACACGCGGCTAAAAGAATAGGATAAAAGAATTGACCCCTCTCTCTCTCTCATCTAAACACACAAACTCCATTTCTTCTCTCTCGAGGTGTCCTCATCTCATTTATATCCATCATTTGTAGGAGAATGAGAGAGACGAGGAGAGAGAGAGAGAAAGGATCATAATGTCCATCAAAAATGCAATCAAGGGAAGACAGGGGGGATATCTCATGCAAGTCTAAATGTACCTCAGCCTCATCATCCTCCTTCTCACTCTCTCACAATACACATGGCACACACATCATTATGCCCGACACATTATAGCTTCACACACACACACACTGAAACTGGAACTAGTCCCCACTATTCTGTCATATACACATTAACATGATGTAACTCTCGTGTGTCACAAAAGCCTTAGCTTTCTAAAAAAAGTATTATTAAATTACGGTGTGTATGGAATCAAAATATAAATTTTCATACAAAAACCACAATAATATTTCCCGGGATTGTTGTCCATAATTGTGATTTTTAGTATATTGTATCTGTATAGGGTAAAAAAGAAATTCTTGGAGAAAACTTGAGTGATCCAGGAGAAGTCGGTTGGGGAGAATAAAAATCTGTCCTTGTCATAATGGAGAGGCGGGAGGGAGGGTCGTTAGAATAATAAAGGAGAATGTTCACAATATTTTAGACCATCTCTTTCACTCTCTACACACAAATGGTCATGGTATGTATGTACCACACACACATGTGTGTGTGTGTGTGGAACACAAATACACACAAGGATAGGGCTGGAGGTAGTGAGTGGGTAGTTTGAGAGAATATTGATGCAGAGCTGGAAAAAACGCTTTTGGCTCTCTCTCGTCCTCGTCTTCGTCACAGTGTGTGTGTATGTGTTCGTCGGTCGGTCGTTGGTTGGTTGTGTGTGCCATCAAGTCCATGGTCCATATAAAAGTGTCAGAAGCGCTCATATTCATGATGACTTATGGAAAAGTTATATGAGAAATGAATGATGCTCAGGAGATGACGCAAAACAAAGGCGAAGGGACGACGGGTCAGAAGGAGAGGAGAAAGAGAGACCAAATCGATCCATGGGGTGGTCTTTCATTTTCTCTTCCTTACTCCTCACACTTTCTCCTCCTCCTCCTTTTCACATTGTCGTGGTGTGAGGAGGTCGTCATTTTCTTTTGTGCTTTGAAAACTCGTTTCATACCGAGTGTGATTGTTGAATAATGACGTCATCTAAATGTAATACATATGCATAATGCATATTATTAGAATAATTAAGTGCACATTTCATGTCAAAGTACAACATATATTGGCCTTACATTAGGATTTCTAATACAAGTATTTGCATACGTTAATTCAAAATGGTGCAAAAATCCAGACTCCATATTATTTTCTTTTGCAGTTCATTTGGCAACAAGGACATGGAGGAAGGGAGGAGAAGAAAGTTATTGTGTAGGCAGAAAAATCATCTTTCCCCTCCTCCATCTTATTTCACTTTCATTTTCCCTCATAATAGTCATAATAAGGCTTGCCATGTTGATGTTGGGCCCAAAGTTTCAGTCTCTTCCAGTTAACTACAAGGGAGAAAGAAGAGTCTGGCCTTTTTCCCCCAGCAGTGGAAGTAGGAGAAACAGCGGGTAGTATAGTGGGTGTCTTGCATTTTCCTTCTCTCATATTATTATTACATTAAAAGGAGAGAGACTCCCCCCTCTCACCCGTCATGTACAATAATGTGCTCACAACAGCATGATCATTATGAAGCCATATGAATTACATTGTACTCTCTCTCTCCATTCCGGACTTTCTTTATGGCGCATATCCCGATATCAATTGAAACTCACCCCTGAGAATGACTTTCACATTTCACTCTACTAGAATATTATGGTAAAGACTTTCTCTTTTTACATGGAATTACTAGTACAAAATAAATTTGTGAAGGAAATGCAACTCTGTCATCATACTTTTGTGTTATATCCATTTCCAAGAAATTCTTCCCACTTTTTCGGTACGTCTGCTCATATATCCCCGCCTCTCAATCCCCTTGACTCTCCCGAGTCTGCCCTCAGGTCGCACTGCACTCTTTGTCTCCATGGGTGGGCTGGTTGTGTGACCTTAAAATAGAGACTTGAGTGAGATTATTGTGAATGTGGCTTTAGAATTAATTTAAATGATTCCAGATCTTGTCCTACACTTTCTTTCTCAATTGCTTGCAGTTATGAAACAGTCATGTTTTCTACACAAAAAAATGACAAAATAGGCATGACTGAAGGATTCATGATGTACACAAGTCGTGGAAGAAAAGTGAAGAGGATTGCCATAGGAGTAAAGTTGGGTGGAGGGAGAGGAGGAGGTGAATCATAATCTGCTTATTGTAATTGAGTCTTTTGTTGTTTCTGCTTTTGTTATTAGAAAAAGAAGGATGGAGACTGAGGCAGAGAGAGAGAGAGAGAGAGGGAGAGGGAGAGAAAAGAGAGTCCAATTCTAGAGGGACTTTGATCTTCTGGGATTGTGTGTGTGTGGGAAATTGGAATTTAGAATATCCTTCCTAATCGTGTGCACTCTGAATTAGTAATCAATTGGAGAGGAAAAAGAGTCCCTTAAAGTCCATATTGATGTTGTTGTGTCTCATCCCAAATAGCTAGAATACAAACAACAAATTAACCTGTGTAATTCAAACCTTTGTGTTTGTAATTCTCCCTTGTTTAGCCAAACCATTCTCGTCCTATGTATTCCATTCATAAAAATACTACATTTATCACGGCTAGGTAAAAACAAAAAATTAAAGAAAAGAAATGCACCCGGTTAAATGGAAGGCAGTACTTTTTACACGCTTCTCAATACTATTGACATGCCACACAATTAATTATCTCAATCATTTCCCCTTATGACTTTGAAGCCCAAGCGCAGCTGTCGCCTCACTCTTTTTCCTTGAGAACCCCCTTATTTAGGAAAAGGAGAAAGAAATGATGTTAATTTGAACCATCTCTACATTTTTTTGTTCTTTGAGTTTGTGTTGTGTGTGTGTGGCTACCACTTTAATTGTCCATGTAGACCATGTATGATGAGCTCAGAGAGAGAGAGAGAGAGAGGAAGGAGGAAGGAAAGGGGATTGATGGAAATGGAGAGAAGGAAATATTATTTTGTTTGTTTGTGACTGTAGGTAGATGGTAGTTCTTCCGTCTTTTTTTGTACATAATATAATAATATGGAATACACACACACACACGGATCCTCAGTGTGGTGTGGCGTAGTCTGAAAGTAAGATTGCTATTGATCTCACTCAGCTGGAGGCAATTAATAATGTTCTGAGTCCGCAATAAGCATGAATGATTATCATGCCATGTCAGGCTGGGGCACACACACACATGCCATAACACAGTAGTAATATAAAAGTTGCACTACCCTGCTGCCTACTCTGTTGCGAAGCCACGTCGAACAGTCGGCATCCTCCTCTTTGGATTGTTTGTGTGTGTGTGGATGTGTGTGTGTGGTGAGGGCAGAGAAGCAGGAGAAAAGCAAAAGCATTTCGGATATGAAGAGGAAAAAAACAAAATTTCCTACATTTATATTTTCTCTCATAAGTCCGAAGGAGGAGGTGGAGGAGGAGGAGGAGGAGGAGGAGGAGGAGAAAGAGGAAGGCACAGGGCACCTTCCCTTCACCAACAAACCTTCTCTCTCTCCTCCTCCTCCATATACACATTAGACAATATATGTGTAATGTATTTTATTATTGAATGATCTATGATCTATTGCATTACTTAAGTTGAGTTTTCCAAACCCAATCCTCCACCATTTGACAGATACAAATGAATGGAGAGAAGAACCGAGAGAAGAGAGAAGCACTTGCAAACTTTCTGCCCCAAGATCCTCCTTCATATTATTATTAGATGTTGTATTATTACAGCCCTTTCTTAACAGTACAAGAGAGAGAGGAAGGGAAACCATCCTTCTACACACACACACTGTCTCTCGATCCAAATTTAGGGAACATCCATCTATAATATGTATACCTGAATGCTCCATCATCTTCATCTGTGTCTCCAACGTGTGTGTATTTCTTTGGACTAAATTTTGAGGATTTACTAAATTTTATTTATTAAAAAATATACTTCATTTGTCTATTAATTGTCCATTAAAAAGGAGGCGGAGGAAACTAATTAAACTTGTAACGGAGCTATGTTTATACAGAGACACTTAGGACGTAGTAGTAATTTTAGAGCTAATTAAGTCTACAAGTTGAAGACACTGGGTAGAAAGTGGGGATCTCTAATACTGTACATAGACAAGGAAGAATAGGAACAAAAAGAAGAAATTGGCTTTAATTGTACTGTGCAAAGAGAGTGTGTGTGTGTGGGGCTATGTGGATATGTATGGGAAAGAAGAGGGAGGAGGGTACTTAATTATATTATAGAATATATATTTTTTATATGGACCCCCGCCCCTCCTCCTCCTCCTCCTTCCATATACATTACATGAGGGAGTTTAGGGGGAGGGAGAGTATGAGCGTGTGAATTGGAAATTGTAATAGGAATAAATGCTGGGCATGGCACAGTGAGTGTGTGTGTGTGCTTTTTAGCTGGGAAGAAAGGAGGAAGAGAAATCCGAACCGAAAAAATTGGTCTGGAGTCTCTTTCCAGCACTAAAGCTAATAAGGCTTTACGAATTCAAGAACATGCCTTGGTGGGCTCAGCGCTACTTGATTCACTTCATTAGTTTTTTTTCTCTTCCTCTCTCTCTTGCCATGGCGTTCATTCACTCCATGTATACAGTTATAATAATAATGAGAGGAAGAGAAGAACAAGAGAGAGAATGAGAGTCCCAGAAAAATCATCTTGGCAAATTAAAGAAATTTTCTAGGGTCTCTGAGAAAAAGGAGAGAAAATTTCTGGAGGAACTTTAGTTTCTCTTATCCTGGAAAATCATAAATCAGTGAAAGAGAAAGATGGTAGAGAGGAGGGAATAGGACTTGATTATAAAAGTTAATTAATACAAATATTATACAATTAAATTTATAAATTAGATGAGTCAGCTCTCAGAAAGTCTGAGGGTCAAAGGGAACATTCTTTGATGACGTATGTACTTAATATTAGGTGTATAAATAACATATTTTGTTACAACTTATTTGTGTGTCCTTTAGAGTTAGTGTAAAAATAAAGCTCAAAGTCATTCTCCCTCCTATTCTTAAAACACACTTCGTCTGACTCTGACTGAAGGAAATTAGGAGTGAATCATCTTTACTAAAAACATAGACTCTACGTTTAGTAGAAATGAAAAGAATGCGTGTGTGTTTGGCGGAGATGTGTGGATTGTGTAAACTGTCAACGAACTGCTAGAAATACAAGTATGAAAGAAAATCAATAGAAGAAATAAAAAAAATTTGTAGCTTTTTATTTGTCATTGTGTTGTGTTTCTTTTAATCATGCATTGGATGAATCATCAACCAATAAAAGTGGATAATAAAAATAATAATCACCATAATTGTGATAGTGACGAAACGTCTCACCGTGTTTGCGTACGTGTGTATGTGTCCAGTCCAAAGTTCAATTTTAGAAATTTTCAAAAATTTAGAGAAAAATGTGCAGCCAAAATCATGGGTTCATCAGACACATAATAAAAAAGTAAAAGTCTAACTAAAGTAAAACTAAAAGTCTAAAAGTGTGTATTCAAACTACTAAAACGAGAATTTGAGAAATGCCGTCAATCACTTATCATTTTATTATTTTTTTAAATAAATTAAATGATTTCATAATTAAATCAAATCATTTTATATAAAGAGTCAAGTTTATTCACCATTTTTACAGGACAATAACTACACGACGTTGCAGCATTCCAGTTCATCCAAAATAATTTTGAAAATCAAATAAAATGACAGTCCTATCATCTGTTTGACTATTAAATATGGAGGAACGTAGGAATATAACGTAGGGAATGGTATATGAAAATATAAAGAATACAAAAACGTATTTTCATTATCCTCCCCCTCCCATCCTCATACTTTTTGTTTGATCAGCTCTACCCTCCTCCTCCTCTTCTTCAGCAAATCTTCTTTGCTGTTAACTTATCAAAATACTAACTAACTTGTCCACATGTGCCTTATCGTCTACAAATTCTGGACTGGACGTATACAAAGTACATGAGAAGTCTTAATCTGTGTGACAAAATTATTTCTCTAAATAAATACATTATCCTGACGAAAATACTGTAGGGGGAGGAGGAAGGGGGAATTATTCGTAAAAGAGGATGATGTGATCATTAAAATTGTGTTTGTGTGTATGACGTTACATGGTGTCTCACACACACACACTCCACACTCTCATGTTGAGTTGATAAATTGTCTTGTCTTGAGAAGAGTCCAGTCAACCTTCCGTGTCACATTTCTTCCAACGATTTTTGTATAATGTCGATCAGAATTATTTAGTAATCAATGCCCTCCCTCACACACACACACACTCACTCTTTCTCTTCCTCTTTTTATCAGCGAGGAACAGTTCAAGGACTTTAATTTAAGCGTGTCGTGATTTCCTCAGGCAGAAACTCAACGTAATTGTGTGTGTGGTTGATCAAGTTCAAGTCAACGAGCTCTTCTACTTCTGTGCTGTTTCTATTTGTACATCCTCCCCTATTTATGCCTGATTTGTGTGTCTGTGTAGAGAGAGAGAGAGAGAATTTGTTTTTCAAAAGTTCATCATCACTCAACCGCATGCTTACATAAACTCCTTCAATCGAGTCCAATAAAAAATACAGTTTTATCATGTCTCTGTTCTAGGCTCCTTCGTTTACAGTCTGAGTTGTGGGAAGAAAGGACCACACAAGAAAGGATTCTTGGATGGTGATGAGGAGGAGGAGGACTATAAAAAAAGAGGCTATGGGAGGAGTGGCGTGATTTGCATAGATGCGGTATAAAATGGGACGGACATGCCACTCGCTCTCCTTGTGAACTGAACGGAAGGGTTGGACAAAGGAATGGGAAAAGGGGAAAAAATTGATTTTGCAGGAGGTAAAAAATGAGGAGAGGGTCGGAAGGATCTTCGCTAGATGGCAAAGGATTTTTGCCAATTCTTCTTCATACCTTCTACACACACACACGCACACACCACTATCCCCTTGTCCGAGAAACTGTGCAAAAAATAATTGGCTACCCTTCAAAAAAAATATTTGCACTTCCCCTTTCTTCTCTTCTCTGTACATACAATCTGGGCTAACAGGAGTGTACATTTTATTATGTCATTTTTTGACTTTATTCATTATGGGAATTCTACCGTAAAAGCTCAATTAAAACACAGGATTTTTTTGAATGCACTTGCATAATACATTAATCAAAGTAAATTTATTCAGGATTAAAATGAAATTTGCATGTAATTATTTCAATTATTACAATTATTTGTACAATTATTTCTATGAATACAAAAGAAGAGAAATTATCGAATTATTTATTTGAGTATATTTTAATTAAGGTAGGAAATTTGATTGGATATAAAAATGTGTGTGTGTGGAAAGTAGAAAGAAGGATTTTATTTCAATGTCCGGATGTGTTGTAGTACCCTAATACACTGTGTAGTTCTACCCACTCATAAAAAAACACTTGAAATGTTTATAATTAAAAATTGAAGGGTGTTCCAGGGGGCCCTTATGACAATACACATACATGTACCTACATAAATTGACCTGAGGACTACAAACACTTGTGTGTGTTTGTGTCTTTATTGATGGTGTTTATGTAGGATATGAAGGATATTTTAATATAGAAATATAAATACGGGAGAAGACAGCCGTGACATCAGAGTGTGAATTGTGGATGATATTAGCCAGAGGATAGAATATTTTTTGGTATGTGTGCCTACGAAAGAGAGAGAGAGAGTGAGTGTGTGATGGGGATGGTTCGTCGTTCATTTATTACGACGGCCCCCTCCGGTTTGGCCGTACGATTCCATACACATACATACTGGAGGAGATGTGAAGAGGATATTTATTAGTTTAAAAATCATAAATCGACAATAAATTAGTTTTTGAAAAGTGTTAAATGAGAGCTAAGGCGGGGTGGCCACTGTCTCTCTCTCTCTTCTAAAGTGGATGGGTTGAGTTTGTGGGGAGAAGAGCAATTCAAAAATTCAATTCATCAAAAAATTTCCTTTTCATTATTACACAGCTACTCTCTCTCTCTCTTCCCCCAAACACACAGACACTCTCTCTATGTCGCTCTCAACCCGTATTGATGGTGTGTGACATTGAAAGGGAATGTCAATGCTGTTGCTAATAATATGTAATGGGAAGAGAGATGCACTCTCTCTTTCTTTCTCGTAATATTTGGACACCATGTGACGAACCAAGGTTGACTCCCTTCCGAACATTAACCACCATTAATACAGTGAGTTATAATTTAGAATGATGGTATGACGAAGCTGATGATGAGGATCAGAAGTTTGTCATGCCTCAAACTTGGTGTGTGTGTGTGTGTTTGTGAGGAGTACACGTACATGAATGGGAGCCGGAGGTTTTTTAAGTGTTTTATATGGGAACAGCAGGAGGGAAAAGAGATCAATAAGAGTTTTCGTCCAGGAGACAAAGATGTGGGTAGTAGAAAGATAGAGGAAAAAATTTAGTTTTTTAATCTCAGCAGTGGGGACACTGAAAAGCTGGAGGGCTTTTATAACCAAAAGAATAGTGTGTGGAGTATGTGTGAAGGGAGGAAGTTAATGGAATAATTGACAAATTATCCTTGTTTTACACATGACATTTATTAAATCCTATTTAAATTGTGTAGACTATCTCAACCGCAATCTCATCCCATTTTTTAAATAGGAAATATACGGAGCAGAGGAGGAAGAGGGAATAGTATGAAAAATTTTGAAAGAGAATAGAGGAAATGGGAATCGAGAGATTTTTTCGCAAGAAAAATCCAAGGTTCTTGCGTAAAAAATGCATACGAAATTTTTTCTTTAAAAATTCTCTTTTCCTCTCTCGCTATATGTGTGTGGTAATGAGACAACTTTGGATTTTGTTCCGCATCACACGAATATCTCAAGTCAGAGCTTCTCATCCACGGAAAATAAGAACGGAGGAGATGCGAGTTTCAAAAGACTAGAGAAAAAGATGGTGGAGGAGTGAAGGAGGGGGGGGGGGGTGCAATGATAATGAATAATAATTGTAAATCGTGTATTATTACATCATAGTTAGTATTAATGGAGGGAGATGTACTGTAGTTTGAAGGAATAAAAAAGGAAGGAAGGATTGTAGGTAGTGGAGTGTGATTCCGAAGTTACTAGACACACACACAGATAAAGAGAGAGAGATGGTCTTGATGGATTATAAAGGTTCAAATTTGCACTCTTATATGTTGTGTAAGGATGAGGAGGAGGAATTTCTTTTATTCATTTAAATTTACACGCGATGTGATGCTATGCTATAATTATGTATTATGTAGAGTGTACAGAAGAGAATCGTCATAATCATATTATTATTATTGTTGCCATTTGTTCTTGTGTAGGTTGTGTGTGTGGTTGTTTTTACAGAGAGAGGAAGAGGGAGAGAAAAAAATTGATATCTCTATAGTGATGCATTATAGGCATGAGAAAAAGTTAAAAGGGAATTTAAGATGGAAAAAGGGTTGAGAGTGGATACAACAAAAGGGAAACCCATAGATCAAATCTGATTATAAATTAGAAGAAAAAGCGTAAACTCATATATCTTCACAGCAAAAGGGGGGAAGAAGAGGAGGAAGACGAAGCGTGTGTAATTAGACAAGTTCAAACTTGGACACCATAATAAAAAGGAATAAAAGTTGAGGGGAGAAGTACGTCGGTGTATTTGTATTTGTGTTTGTGTGTGTGTGTGTGTGTGTGTGTGTGTACTGGAGGTAATGTTGTGTTGGTGAGGTTGGCCATCACAATTTAAAATATGAGGTTGTAATAAGCTTCCATTATATATTTATTTGTTGGTTACTCATTGTTGTGCGGGTGAGAGTGTTACATATTCCCCTCCCATCGCATTGCTAGTTTGAAGAGATGAGGGAGAAATGAGCGTATAAAATAATCTCCCGGTTCACTTCGATGTAAATGAGCAGAACAAGCTTAAGCGGTGGTTATTCTCCCTGTTTCATCGTCGTGGATGTTTGTGTGTGTGTGTTGTGGGGGGAAGAACAATGATCATAATAATAGTAATATATAAATATAGTATGTAGTCAACGTCATCATCTGATCTGCTTGGCTGCTCAACGCTCTCGCACTGAATAATTTTTTTTCCTTCTCTCTCTCTCTCTCGTGTGTGTGTAGAAGCAATGCCATTATAAAACAGTAGGAAGTTTTTCCTCTTTGAATGCAACTGACTGTATAAATTTACAATATTTGAATTAACCCATGTTTGAAAAGAGCATCCACAATATTAGAGTATTAGAGGAAAAGATGTGAGGAAGATGGGAGAGAAAGAGGAGGGAAAAAAAGTTATCTGGGCAAACATAGGGCTACTATCAATTTTAAACTGTACTATTTTTTTCAATTTTAAGTTCCTCGAGGAAGAGAGCGAGAGAGAGAGAGAGAGAGAGAGCGGCGTGACTATTATATTACTGTTTTGAGAGAAGAAGGATAAATTTTGAAGAGAATATTTTTTAAAATTTTATGATTTTGAAGGAGACAGAAGTTCTGGGATTCTGAGGAGGAAGCTTTAAAGAGATTTTGATTTATTTTAATTTAGTTTCAAAACAATGTTAATGTACCCTGCCTCTCTGTCCCTGTAAATATGTAATAATGGAAAGACGGGCTCATTTGACAGAAACATGATTTTTTGAAGTTCTCGCTCCTACTTTGGTTATTTAGGAGGACGGAGGGAATGGGAAATGAGAACGAGCTGCATAAAATAAACTGACAATGAGTACAGAAATTGAGATTAGTCCACTCTCCACACACACACACATCGTACTGTATCCTGTGTAGAGTAGAGTAGTGTGTGTGTGAATGCACAGGCGGTCATTGAAATTGGAATTGGACGGAAAGACATAAATAAGTAGAGAGGAGAGGAGAAGTGGTGGATGAATCTTGACTGAAAATATTTCACGCCGTCACGAGTCCACTAATTAGCCTCTCTTCTCTCTCTCCCTCTCTTTCTCTTGGATGATTATTATTGTATTCGAGAATGCTTCTTCTTTATTATTATTATTCTTTTGCTCTGCTCTTCTTCCCTCTCCTCATTCTCAAAAGCTCATGACCATCCCCTCCGTCCCTCTCCCTCTCTCTCTTTGCATTTTTGAGGCTTGACAGGCTTGGGTTAAAGGGAAAAAATAGGAAGAAAAAAGTGACTCTCGAGATGCTGATACATTTACAAGAATCAGAATCAGGAGGAGGAGGAAGAGGCAATCACATTATCCATGTGTGTAATGGACTCCCTGCAAACTCGTGTATAGACAATGTGTGTGTGTGTTGTACTGTGTTGGGAGATGAGTCTCTTTTTAATATCACACACACATGTGATTCACACGCATCTTCCTCCTTTTAAAGATAATCATGATGAAAACACACACACGCAGGTACATACACGGAGATACATGTAGAGAGGAGGGATGAAAGTCTGAATTTTCTACTGGCAGAATGAGTTCAGCATCTCGAGCTCTAATTATGATTAAGATAAAGATGATGCATACACGTATGTACACACACACTCTCTCTCAAGAAAATTTGTGACTTCAGGACAATATAATAATAATTGTTAAAGAGAGAAGAGGAGGAAGATGGAAGTCGGGGAAATTTAAGCAAAAATTGTTTTTCGAATTGCAAACTTTTTATACACACACACACACATACACATGTGTGTGTGTGGACGGTGGTAATGATATGTATGAGGTGGAGAATAAAGCTCCACATTGTCGTGTAAAGAAGGAGGAGGGGGGAGGAATAAAGGAAGCGTTATAATAGGGGAGTAAAGTAGTTAGAGAAAAATAGAATGGGTAGTTTTGCGGTCAGTTTTTTTTCTTTGGACGAACATTAACTCCTCTCTCTCTCTCTCTCTCTTTCTTGGTGATGGTGGTTCACGTCGGCAAACCATGAAACTCGTCAAAAATCGCACGAATTCACCCCAGAATTATTTCTATGCCATCAGCTGAGAATTATGGCTATGGCATTGCATGGCGGCCACGACGCTCTCCCTCTCCCTTCCTCCTCCCAAAAAAACATACACACAAACACAACAAAAGTAACGTCAAGTAGCTAACAAGAAAATAAATCTTTTTCTACTATACTATACTATATTTACGTATTTTCTGCTTCTTCTCTCCTTCTTCCTCGTCCCCTTACTTCCTCCCCCTCTCTTCTCTCTCCTCCTCCTCCTTCCTTCTCCATGTGTAATGACCGATGATGATATAGCAATAGGATTTTATGTTCAGGCAAATGTTGGCTCTTGGCTACACACATACACACACACACTAGGCTATAATACGTGTTATGTAGAAAGTCTGGGATATCTTGGAAAGAAAAGTTTTTAAGCTACAATTCCAAGTTTAGAACAGAAGGATTGAGACAAAAAAAACCAAAGTTTTAATGGGAGAGAAACTTAATTAGAAAGAAATTCCGGGAAGAATATACAAAGTAATTTCGTTCCCAATTCTTCAATACTTAATTTAATTCTGGATTTAAATGGTATGGGATAAGGTGGCAAATTCTGTGTTGAATTTTAAAGAATATTCTGATTATAGAAATTTTTACATAATTTCTACTCTGGGTATTTCAAAATCAGCTTAAAATATGGTAGAGTTCATTTTCACATTTAGAGAATTTTAAAAAATGTTAAAATATTTTTTTGTGAATTTTTCTTTTTGCGTACTACTTGAATGGAAACTGGGAGAGTTCCCCAATAATGAAAAACTAGTTGAGTGTAAATTATTTTCAGATTTTTTTAACCCCTTTTCCTCCTCTCTCTTTCTTTCTCTCTGAAAAACTTTGTGTGTGAACGGGAGGTTGGCTAAGAGTATTTTTTTTACAAGTTTAACTTCTGAGCCGTTGCATTCCATGGGGTCAGATATTATTTATACGTACTATACATACAATATATTATGCGAAAGTCTGTGTGTGTGTGGAGCGGCTTTCTTCTGCTTCGTCTTCTTAGGTATTCTTGAAAAAAGGGAAGAAGAGAGAAAGAGGAAAGGAAAAAAAACTTTCATTTGCTACTTGTGCTCCATGAGAAATGGGATCGTTAAAATTGATTCTATGCCGTTCTCTCTCTCTCTCCTTTCCCCCCTCACACACAAACACACCCGCACAAACTTTACAACCTTTTCAAAGTTGAGCAATTCACTTGTGCAAATCCCATGCCCTTCGCCCATTATTCAGTCACCTCGTTGCCTCCTCGTGGCCCCGTGATTCATTGAATTTGATCAGGATCATGGAGACCGAGGAGGGAAAGAAGAGCACAAGGGACTCTTTCTCGCTCTCTATCCTACACACACGCACAAACACACGGTGGCGGCCAAATTCCCTTCGGACGGAAGGACGTTGAAGACCTGGGGACAATTTATTCACGTGAGAGAGAGAGAGTGCGGGGAAGTGTGTGTGAAATTCAATTTTTTGGGAGGAAAATGTCGTTTTTTAACGCCTTAATTTCTAATTGGCATTTATATTTAAAATCAATCATCCATCTCCTCCTCCCTCGCCTCCTGCTGTATGGAGAGTATGGGAAATAAAGCACTTTGCCCGTGAACGTTGAGGCTATGAAAAGAAAGTCAAGGAGAAAGTAAGGGAATGTGCTTTGGACTCCGTTTATGTGTGTGTCGGCTGGAGAAAGTCCTTTTTCAGGTACGGGAAAAAGATGATGGGAGAGAGGGGAGGAGGGGGGAAATGGGAAACCGAAGAAGATGCCAAGTTAGTGGAAGGCGTCAATTTTAATGGGCTCACTCCGAAATAATGGCTTACAGATAAAGGGGAGAGTACGAGAGTTGTCTACTCGATTCCTAAATCAGAAGAAAAATTTTTTTTGCCGATTCTCACTTCTGCATGGTCATCTCCTCTTCCTCGCTTTCTCTCTCTCTCTCTCCCTCACAAATATTACTTTCTTCCCTGTACTCCTCCATCCATCCATTCCCCCACACACACGCCACCTCCTTATGTGTGTATAACAATGAGGAGAATATAGAAAAAGATAGAAGGAAGAGGAGGAACGTCAGTTAGTTCCATCATTTGCCATTTTTCCCGTCACAGAAGAGAGTCGAGGGAAATAAGTGTGTGTGTGTGAGGGAGAGGGAGAATATAATAATGGCACTATCTCTCATAAACTATGTATAATTGAATCAAAAAATACTATACATTTTATTTATGTAGCGGCAGGTCTTTACAACTCCACACACACCCAATATTGGTTGGCTGACTCTGAATCCCTGGCTGTGTGTCATATAATTTGATACATTTTGGATGGTGCCTATGGCTTGTGTACAGTGTGTGTACTATGTGTGTCATATACAATGGAAGGAATAACCAAAGCCAAAAAATGTTTTCGAATGACAAAACTCCTCCCTCCAATAAAAGACCTTTCGCTCATCCAAGCTGAGTCACTAAATAATACATTGATAGGTGTACAGTATCCACTGACTTAACACGGAAAGAAGGTAGGATCTCATTTATAAAAACATTTGCTTGTATTATCCAGATTGAAGCCTCTGGCTCACATTAGAAGAGATACGGTAACTACTACTAAATTATTATCCTTCTACAGGCTGTAGGATTACACGAGACTATTATTAATCCCATTCCAATCTTTGTACATTTTTTCCATACCTACACGTCCTACAACCGTGTGTGTGTGTCTGTGTGTGTGGCTAATGGTAATCCTGTGCAGATGATTATCAAGTTAAAGTGTGACTCGTGCCAAAAAAAATTTTTATTTCTTCAATAATTTTCTTTACACAGATTTTTTTCAACACAATTTAACATTCATTTAATTATTTATGACCTATACCGCATCTACATCGGCATCTACTGCACGCTATACGTGTAGAAAAATTATACTTAATAATCTAACACGTACTAATTATCTTTAGCAATTTAATTCTTGAAATAAAACACAGAAGATCTACACATTGTACAAGAAGTTTTCTCAAAAAAGTATTAAACCATCCAATGCCATCATTAGCCTGTCTAATAATAAAGATCTTGATTTTATTTAGCCGTGCAGAGAACTGAACATGATTTTCCATCTGTATTGAATTATGTCTCTTGTGCTGTGAGTGGGAGTGTGTGTGTGTGAGAGAGAGAGAGAGAGGAGAACGGGGGTTAATCTCATCGGATAAGCCTTATTAGCTCGTTTCAGGCTGTGTGTAAAAAAGGAAGAAAAAAAGCTGAGGCTGAGGCGGAGGCTGGGCCAGTGACAAGGGAAAGAATCTTGAAGAGAAAGAGAGAGGCAAATAGAGAGAGAGAGAAAGGGGCGAAGGGAATTGAAGACTTAAAGAGACAAGCAGAAGAGGTAAAGGAAAATGGGTGCCATTGGCACACACACCACTACCACCACCACCATCACCGTCATCCTCAATGTAGAAAGAGAGGTAGTGTGTGTGTATATGTGAATGTGTGTGTGTGTGTGGCTGTGTTGTCTTTGTGAAGGATGCTTTTGCTTTTGCCTCCATTTCCACTCTTTTGATTATGATTTCTTGTGCAAACATTCCACTGTTTTCTCTCTTCTTCTTTGTCTCCCTCTTTTTCGTTAGTGTCCGTTGTTCCTTGGCTTTGGTGGTGGTGGGTTGATAGTTTGCAGTTCCTTCATTGGCTTTCCCTCCTCCCTCTTTTCTCTCTCTGACTTGACGGAGAGCTCGTCAAGTGTTCGTGTTGAATGGACAGCCAGAGTCTCAAACCGCCTCTCTCTCTCTCTCTTGTCCTCCCTCTCCTCTTATGAGTCTGATGAAGCCACACACACATACATTGCAATGAAAGTTGGCCCTATCTCTCTCTCTTTCTCCTTCTCTCTAAATACAAAAAAACGAAACGAACCAACTGCCAAGCTAAACCCAAAAAGCTGTTCATTTCCGGTTATCTAATGAACTAATGGAATTAAACCTTTAGCACACTCCCAATAGCGTTGACCAAACTAGTGTAAAGGTCGGTCTATCCTTTATGTATGTATGTCTCGGGGTGGAGAGGGTGTGTATGTCCTATTATGTACTTTCTCCAAATTTTCTTCCTTACAAATCCAGTCTCTGTCTTTCTTCCTCTTCCTGCTCTTACGATTATAGAGATTTGTCCAACCTTTTCCCCTTCACCTTCTCAATGAGAGATCCTGTAGTTCTCTCCTCCTCTCCTCCTTTTTCCCTTATTACCTGAATTCCCGGGAAGTCAAGTCAAAATCAAAGCATGGGAGGCCAATGTGTTAACCCAAATGTTGTCTCCTCCTCTTTCACTCCTTTCCCCTCTCTCTCTCTCTCTCTCCCCTCATTTTCCCTTGATGTAATGGCAGACACACAATTTAAAGGAAGAATTTCTTCTACTTTGTTTGCAATTCTATCCAGCTGGGGAATACCCGGAATTTTAGCCGGGTGCTGGAAAAGTTAAATCAAATAGAAGAAGAAGAGAGGAAGAAAAAAGGAAAATCCCAGGATTTTGTTGCTCAACCTGAAAATGTCTGTTTGATTTAACAGACTTTCACTCGAGTAGGAGGAGAAAGCCAAGTACTACGTAAGTACAGATACAGTTGGACGGGTGACGTGGGCATTTGGTTGGGAATCTGGAATTCCTTTTTACTAATATTATGGCTCTATTTGATTTCAAGTGTAAATGCTTTTGGTTGCAAGCATCAGTTATTTCTGTTATTGTTGTGCCATAGTTTGTGAGTGTGTGCGTGCAATTATATACAGTTTTTCATAGCCTTTTAGCTTCATTTTCCCTTGTTTTCCCTTCAGAGGAAGATAGCTCAAGTTGAAGACTGCGTAAATGGTTGTAAAGGACACAGAACAGGGGTTTGTAGATATGGACGAGCATTATCAACACATTCAGAAACACATTGGCGTGAGTGGGTGGGCAGAATGGAGAAAAGTGTGTGTGTACATGGACATAGCATAGCATGAAGGGTATCAACATCAAGAGAGAGAGAGAGAGGAAGAAAAAAAGATAAAGAGAGAAACAAAGAGAGAAGGAGAGAGAGAGAGAGAGAGAAGGATCTTTGAAAAAAGGAGTCGAGGAAGAAAGGCAATAATGTAAGTAAAAGGAGGCTTTGGCTTTGCTTTTAAGAGACGCGGAAGAGGAGGAGGAGGAGAAGGAGAGGAAGAAGAAAAGAGAGAAGAGAATCCACAGATAATTTTCACACTTGGTAAGATTTCCCTTTCATTCGCTCCTGATTCACTTCTTCAGTCCATTGGATTCTCCTACTCCAGTCTAAATAGATCCTACGCTCTGCTGGGACGATTCTATAGTCCCCTCTACATCTAAACATGTGTCCGTGCACCCTCCGACAGGACCAAAGCACAAGAAAGACTTTTCCTCAACTTGAAAGAGAGAGAGTCCTATGAAAATCTTTCCATCGTCTTCCTCCCTTTCAACTCCTTCCTCCTTACTTTTGTATACTAGTCCAAGTGGAGGAGAAGACCCACTTCCAATTTACTTGCACACACACACAGGTTCTCTCGTGTCCATCTCTTGTGTCCGAGTTGTCAGACAAGGAGAGAGAGAGAGAAGAAAGAATTTTGAGCAAAAAAAGTATTTCAATTTCATCACTTGCGGAGGAGGAACAGGATTTAATTTGTTAATTAAATAAAAGATTTGTACATGCCTTTTAACAATGTTCCGCTAATTAAATGTTACACATAAAGCCGTATTAGAAAATAGTTGTTAGTTTTGATTTTTTAATTAAACAAAATTTTGATTTGGAATCCCTCCCGTTTTTGTTGGTTGGCATGAAACAAGAGTAAAAAAGATTTATAGCTCAACGAGACAGATGACAAACAGGAAAAATCCATGTACACAAAAAATAGAGAGAAAGAAGAGGAGGGAGGAAGACACGGGAAATAAAAATGTAATCATGAGATGAATCAAAAAATTGAAAAACCACGATGGCAGGATGCTCTCTCGTTTTTGTTGTGCCGCTCCAAAAAATTATATACGACTCTCGGTTTGTCGTCAAATATTTTTTTTCTCTCAAAAAATCCCAGCCGCTCTCATTCCTTGTCTATCATTGCCATTGGAGTGTGGGTTGTTTCTGAACAAAGAGAGATTCTAAAAAAAGAGAGAGAAGAGTGGAATTATCCTATGAGAAGTAGAAACACGGATTTTTGATTAAAAACCACAAAATTTTCGATTCCAAAATCCATCCAGACAATTATCATCATGTATCAAAAAAGGAGTATAAATATTGTCAAATCGAATTGGACCAGATGATGCGGTCACTCTCTCCCTCTCCCTCTTTCTCCCATGTGTGTGTGTGTAGTGTGTACATGTATTGTTGTGTGTAGTTAGCTGCTCTACCTTTTTTTATTATGAATGACTTTCATCCCTTCGGTTTGTCATGGTGTGTGTGTGTATAGGATTAGTTTTTTTAAAATTTGATATAAAAAATACCACACTTGTGTGTCGTTGTGTGTGTGTTGAAATATCCTACAAGTTGTCTATGGTGTGTGTGTGTGGGGTTCATTCATTCAACTCTTTTTTTATCCCCGGCCACGCACTGCAATCCAATGGTCATAAAGTCTAAAAGGTTCATTGAATTTCCATTTATTGTACACGGCATCCCTATGCCCCCTTCCCTGTCTGTGTTTCTGTGAGTGTGTGTGTGTGTGGAATTCAATGAGAGAGTCTCCAGTACATTTTTTGACCATTTTAGAGGGATCTCGTGCGGTGCACGATCCACGTTGTGGCTCACCCGCTGTCGTCATCAAAGGGTTTTTGTCATTTGTGTGTCTCTCTCTTTTTATCCCGAGTCCTTTTTTGGCCCACATATGAGAACCCAAGGGCTACCTAATGATAGAACAGAGTGTGTCAACATCCCTCTCTCTCAAGTCCCCACAAGGTAACTCGTGTTCTAGGCATTGTTTAACTTCGTCAGTTTCCTCTCCCAAATTTTTCTGTGTTGACCAAGGCTTGATGTTGCGTGGTGTCTCTTTTTTTGGAAAATGAAAATTGTCCTAGGTTAGGGTGATTCGGGAAAAGAATGGAAAGGTAATAATGGTAATTACTATGATATCATGGATAAAAAACATCAACTCTTTTTCCTCCCAGCTGACAATGCAATGCTACAAGGGGGGATGAAAGATGAGAACTTGAGAAACTAATTTTTTATAGAATTTCAATTGAGGATCCACATGTTCATAATTATTTTAGTCATGTCTTCATATCGTGAGGTTCATTGTTCAGATAATGTGGAAAATATGAGAAATCTTTTGTGAAATTATTTGATGACAGTACAAATTTTTTAAAATATTTTTTCCAAAAAATTGAACTACTCTCTAGGCTGTTATGCATGCTCTTGTAATTTATACTGCCTTTAAATTGTTATCGAATCTGGTTAGTCCAGCTAAGCATTACAGGTATAACTAAAAACTGCAGTAGAGATTGTGGTGGATGCGAAATTACATAAAATTAAATTGAGAGTAAAACTGAATTGTGGAATTACAGATTAAGTTTTTGTTGGGGATGTTAAATGTGGCTGTGAGATAATTTTGTTTTAAAATTTTCACATTCCGAATGTATTCAGATTCACACACACACATGCATCCCTGCATCATGGGTGTGTTTGTGGAGAAAGAGGATTTTTTACGAGTAAAAATAGATGATTCACCTGCATATTATTGTCATCTTGAAGTTTTGTTGATGGGAGAGTGGAGGAAAGAATGGTAACTGTACATTTTGTACAATAATAATTTTTTGAAAATCGGATGTGGTCACCGCATCCCTTTTCTTTACTAATTCCAATATACAATGTACAGTAGTTGTAGTCCTCTTTTACATTCACTGGGACTGGCTGTTCTCATCCATTGTTATTTTTTTGCTGTTGTTGTCGTCAAAAACTTTTTGTCACACATGACATGACAGTCATCACCATCATGGAAAAATTAATGTGTAAGCCGCACATGCCATTATACTCTCGTTTCCTTCTTCCCATTCCCTCCCCCTCTTCCATCCATATTCCATATATACATGATGAGGAGGAGAAGGAGGAGAGAGAGATGCAGTGTAATTTTGTATCCGTATAAAATTACAATATAATATCCCATGAATTTTTTTTGAATAATTGTCATATGAAAAAATATTATGACCATCGTCAAAATCTGATCAATTTTTTCATATTTTATGAACAGATCCTACGGGAAGGAGAATAATGAGGATGACTGGTTACTACTGTGTCTGGAAAACCATCGACGACAAGGTAAGTGAATTATCATTGAAATTATTTTATGAGCTTCTCAATTTGGACTTCACTCTGCAGCATAAAATCCATTTCCTCTCCTGCATTCTCATACATATTCGACCAAAAATTTTCTCTCCGCTTGGATAGAACAATCATAAACTCTAAGGGAAATCTTGACAGAATTTAGACGCATCATTGTTTTGTCCATTTGTTCCAAAACTTGACTAAGCTTCATTGGATATCATGGAAACTAAAAAAATAATAATGATCCTAAATTCCTTATGACTCATCCCACACACACACACATGTTTTGTACATGACACAGTTTCACACGATCCTGGATTCCTTGATTTGACTGTCTATCTCACATTTTTATCATGGATTCAGCACCACATCTCTCTCTCTCTCACACACACCCAGGCACACACAGGGCTGGCCATGTGATGTGAGTGATATTGTGTTTGTTTGTTTAGGAAAATGACGTGTAAAATTAAGAGTCCACAAATTTAGTGGGGATGGAGGAGCTTTACATAAATTAGTAGGTAATTTAAAAAAGCATAAACACATGCATTCACAATCTTTAATAGAATGGAGAACTGTTGATAAAAGGAAGGAAATGTGTAATGTAGAGAGGGAGAGGGAGACGAGTCAGTCCAGCTGTTAGAAAAAGAAGCCAGTCAATCAGTCAGTTGGATCCTTCCAGTCAGTGCCAAAGAGACTGAAGAAGAAGAAGAGACTTTTGGAGGAATAAGAGATAATATGTAAATCCGTCCCTCACGCTGTGCCAACAAGCAATAAAATGTTCTAAACAGAGTGCTCCATCCCTTATACCCACAAACACACACACCCATGCAGTACACACACACGTACACACACATGAAATGTTGTTCTTGTTGATGTTGGCGTCGTCTAATCATCATCATAAAGTGTCAGTGACTAGTTGCCTTCTTTCATGAAGCTCTTCTCTCACCAATCCAGGGGATGTTGTTATTACAAAAATACTACCTCATCATCATATGCAGTAGTTTGTATGTCTGACTGTGTACCCACACACAAACACAAATACCCTCCATCCTTCCCAATAAGCTTCTCTCCCAGTGAAAACTTGTAAAAGTGACAGCAGATGTATGTTTGTGTGTACAGGGAAGGTATGCCTACTTACTCCTTATACACTGATTTACACTAGGTATTAACATTCAACAACCACCTCTCCCTCTCTCTCTCTCTCTATTCTATTATGATTATATTTGAGCACAATGAGAGATTTTGAATCGTAATTTTTGTACTACATTAACATTACACATGTACTACACACCGTCATCAGCAGTCACAAATGACTGTGTGTGTATTTTGTGCATTATGGATGGCTGTTCGTATGTAGTGTGTGTGTTGTGGAATAGTCAAAAAAGATTTTTATACGACTTTGATGAGGAAAAAACATGGCATTTTTATTTATCCCCCGCTTTATGCATGCACTACCTTCTCTCTCTTTCTCTCGTATTTAACTTTCGTTCATCGAGGCTGATGATGAGCAGTCCACACACACACACACACTTCCCGCTTATTACAGTCTGTACATAATAACACAAGTCATCAGCATAACATAACAAGAAGAGAGATAGAGAGGGGGGACTGTGAAATTCCTACATAGTAAATAGCCTGAAGAGTCCATCTTCCTCACTGTGCATTACATTATAGCAAAAGCAGAGAGTGTGTGTGTGTGTGGAGGATAGGGATTCAAGAATGGTAATGATCCATGCAGACTCCCTTTCTTATCTCCCCTCCCTCCTCCTCATCTTCTCTCATAATTGTGGAGAGATAGGGATGAGATTAGTAGTAGCCAGACAAATACAAGGAGCGGGAGAAGAAGAAGAGGAGGAGGATTTCTACATACATTTTGTGTAGAGAGGAGGATGCTGTGGCTTATTTGATTCCCCTGCTGTCTTTTATTTGTATTTTATATGTAAAAATCTCTCAAAAAGATTGTTCTAGCATAAATAATAGTAATGTACAGAGTACACACGCAGGCACAACATAAAACACTAATGTGTGAGCATTCATGACGCCTCATGTCTCTCAGTCGTATATCTTGTAGTTGGGTATGAAATGATGGAATATCCTAATGTGTGAGTCCTGTCCTCTCTTTCTGTTTTGTACGAGTTGAAAGAATGGAAAATTTTAAATCCCATTCCATGCTAACGAGCTCCACGCTTTTTGATGCGATTTTCCTCTGATTGTTAATAATGTTGGCTAAATAGTGATTATATCCGAGCGAGAGGGAAAATATATCTTTGTACGGTAAAGATGTAAAGATTCTTCTCTTCTGGGAATGAACTTGAGGTGCTTATATGGAATTTAAAATAATGTGCCTGTGTGTCTGTGTGTGCGTAGTTTGGAGGGATTCAAAAGTGCAAATGATCAATAAAAGTGTGAGGATGATGATGATGAGCCGTCGAGAGAGGGATAAAAGGGAAGGAGGTGGGGGGATTTTTAAGACAAATGCTGTGAAATCAACCACCATCTTTAATTAACCATTGTTAGACAGAGAGACACACACAAAGAGAGAGAGAGAGGAGGAATGGAGGGGGAGAAGAAAAAAGCGTTAATCTTCGAACATTTGGATTTAGAATTAAAGCATCTATTTAAGAGACATTTGAAGCCATATAACTAGAGCTAATTAGTAGTAAAATATTAGCCGTGTGTCCGTCTCTCTTTTCAAGACAGCATCCATCTCATTTGTAATTCTCTCACTCTTTCTTTCTTTTTGTTTTGACCAAAGCTCTTCTATTATTACTTGTCTGAATGCAGAGGATGGCAGTCTTTTTTTTTTGTTCAACAGAAATGAGATACTGAGTATTCTTACGTACACTGCATGTACTTTGTACATGTATTTTTATGAGGACTCCTGGCCGTCGGTCTCATTATGGATTTCTGAGGAACAGAGAAAGACACACGCCGAGGGAGAAAAGCTGACGTACGCCGGGCGAGACGATTTCCCTTTCATCAGAATATCCATTTTGGATTGGTGAAGAAAAAAAGTGTGCAAAAAATGGGAAGGCACAAATTCCATTGGCATTTGCACGGAGAGAGTTATTCTCATTCATTAGCAAGTCATAATTCAAAAAAATTTAAATTAATTTAAATATTTTTTATTAAAATATCTATTAACAAAAATCAAATTAAATTGCACGGGAATAATTTGAGTGTAAGAAAAAATTGACCACAGCTCATTTTTAATTTTTATCAAACAAACAGAAATGTAACAAAAAAAATACACAATATGACCTCAAAAACCTGAGAGGGCATGCACTCATAATGGACAGCGCGAGCGGAGGAGGAGGAAAAGAAGAAGAAGAAAAAAATTTAATGTGAATCTGCAATTTAGAATCTCAAGTTCTGTCTGGCGGCTCTAAAATGAGACGAGAGAGAGCTTCACACCAACAAACACACACCACATTAATTATGTGTACCGTATTCTCTGTACTATACGCCCATGTCTATTTAAATACAAGAGATAATCTTGCAGACAGATTCAAAATTGAAGAGTCATTCTATCAAGTATTTTAGTCGAAGAATTTTAAAATTAAAAATTGCTATTTAAATTTCAATTGGAAGAGTATGGCTTCTATTAAGCGAAGTACGATAGAACTTGTAGTGGAGAATTATATTACTCAGAAGGGCTTCCGTGGTTTGCGAGTGTGTACTGTGTACGTATTACAATACATGAAACAGAGATACAGTGGGACACAGTCACTCTAGGATAAACGTGGAGATTACAGGCTAAATGATGGCCTGCCCACTTTTCTCCTCCTCCTCTCCGTCCTTTTGTGGTTTAATAAGAAAGTATATCAAATTTATACGTACGGATATCACACACACACACATGATACACAGGGTACAATTGTACATTGTGTTGGATTGGACATTATAATAACTGTTCTCGACACTTTTGACTGTACAGAGCAGAGCAGAGAAAGAAGGGGAAAGAGAAGAGAGGGGAGAATTATAAATTGCAATAAATGAGCATCTGTACAAGAATATGGCAATATACTTTAGCAGAGGGAAGAAGGGCTAGAGTAATAATTAAGGAGTCCGCTCTTTTTATTTTTATTAACCATTATCATTAAGGGATGCATGAGAGAGAGAGAGTAAGACGCAGACAGAAAAAAGAGAGACAGAGGCTGAAGATGAAGAGAATACACGGCACGAATACATTTGCCATTTACCTATGAAAATTAAATGAGATGAGAGGAGAGACGCAGAATTCGTGAGATGAGAAGAGTAGAGGAGAAAGAGAGAAGAGAAGAGGAGAATCTGGACTGACCATCTTTTCTATATATAAAAAGTATAGACATGGATAAATCATACGATTTTTTTATTGTAATTTTGTATATAAGAAATTTGAGATAAAAAAATCATTTTTTGGTGGTAATTTACACTGATCCTGTTTTTCTTCTCCTTCTCATCCTCCTTCTTGTTCTCTCTTTCTGAGAGAGGATTTTAATAGATTGAAAATAATAATAATTTTTATTCCCATCTGACTGGCTACTTTATTCATAATTTCTGAGAAAAACAAAAAGGTAAAGTGTAAATTATCCATCAGCGTGTCTACGCGACTACCAGGAGTTTCTACGAGTGTATGTAGCAACCTTAGGTTTTTTCTTAATAATACGTAATAATCAAAAGATGCATGAATGCGTGGCTTTTTTGAATTCTCATTTTTTCTTGTATTAAAAATATTATTTCAATTCTCTTGACTGCACAGAGACGGGATGATGAGCTTCACCTGCATAAATAAATATATAAAATCACCCATGTATATTACTGTACATGTAATAGAAGGTGAAAATATTTAGTTCTTCCCATTCCTTGTTCGGAAAGTCTCTCATATGTAAAGTTGGAGAGAGAGAGAGAGTTGAATAGAATTCTCAAATGTGCGAATCCTCTCACATCTTTTTTTTCCATAACAAGAAATACTACTCTACTTTAATTCTATTTGATCAAATATCCTCATTAAAGAAAGAGATGATAAAATAAGAAAAATTGTTCTAGGGAATATCCATCTCCTTCCAATTATTATTTTTCCCAAACTTTTTAATATAATATAATTTTGTTAATTGAGTTAATTCACACAGGCAGGCGAAGGTGCGCCACACACACTACATATACACACACACCGATCAGATTTAATGGAATGATACGTTTTGGAGAGAGAGAGAAACATTCTTTTGTGGCTAAATCCCATTTTTACTCTCCACAATAATTTTTATGAATTAAAGATTGCATTATAACAAGGGTCAAGAAATTAGTCGTGTATGAACACCCCATCCTCCTCTCTCTCTCAAATACAAGTACAATCATACGGCTGTATGAAATCATAGAGAAGAGTAAAAATAAATGTGATTGTAGTGATACAGTAGACACACACGCAGACACACACATGTATATTTAATAATCAGGGGAAGGGAAATGTGAATGTAAGGAGTTTGGCTGTGGTTTCATTATTATTATTTCTCTCCCTCTCTTTCTCCCTCTCTTCTTCATCTCTTCTTCTGCTCCTTCTGGTGCTCTGTAACAATTTCAATTGATAATAACTTTACGCTTGGAACTTGTGGCTAATTACGTTTGTTATTATTTTGTGTTGTATTTTTGAGGTCATTCACCGTCTTTTTGCCGTCTTTCATGCCCGGCCATCCGTCCGTCCTCAAAATGTACAAAAAACATGTAGAGAGGGAATTGAGTGACTGCTGGACTATTTATTATTCAACCTACTCCTTGTACATCACACACACACATTGTGTGTGTGTGTGTGTGGTATGTATCTTACGTAGGGTCGGCTAAAAAGGATCCCTTTTTTCCTCTCTCTCTCTCTCTGAACGTCTTTCTCAACCCTTTGGCATCATAATAGGAAGTTGAGGAGCACGCACTGTATATCCAATTAGCCCCTTTGTGTATGAAAGACACACACAAATACATAATAGTTTACACCTTGCCACCTGTACAGCGACGACCAATACATTTTTTATTACATAATATCCCTCCCCCTCTCTCTCTGTTTGAGTAGGGAAGGCCTAAGAGTACACAGAAGGGCTCTCTCTTTCCGGTAGTTCCCTCGTCTCCTCTTCATGACATGGAAATTGTGTGGGTGTAGCTAATTTGAATAATTATGCACACACATATGCATACATACAAGAGAGAGCGAGAGATTGGAATTTTTAATTTTTCAGAGTCATTATATTTTATATTCGCAAATTACAGTGTGTGTAGGTATGTGACGTGTGTATCACATGTTGAATTGCATGGAGGTATGGCAATTGAGGTGACTCGAGTGTGTGAGCAATTAATTTGAAAATTGTTTTTTGTGATGGTTCACTGGTTGAATTGTAGCCTTAAAGGAAATGCACATTTACTATAAAGTGTATTTAAAATGTGTGCGTGGCATATGTTTTTGTGGTGTTGACCAATGATTTGACTTGGATTTGAGTTTGAGGTCAGTCATTTTTTCCTGATATAAAATTTTATGTCATGTCTCTCAATCTCTTTTACACTTTAATAGAGTGTGCATAATCTCTCCCTCTCTCTTCAATTTTTAAATGGGGGAGGGAGGGAGGAGAGTGTGTGTGTGTGGAATTAAATTGAAATTAAGTCGGAAGAGTGAATGACGACGTTAGTGTTGAAGTAATGAGTGGCTTGGATAGACCAAGTGAGGATAGTTTTTACGGGGTTAACCCACAATTTCACTACAAAGCTATGGGAATGAGATGTAGAGAGAGGGAGAGAATGAGTCAAAAGTCGTAAAAATTTTCTTGTACCGGTTTTTATCCCTCTTCTCTTTTTGTATTCTTTTCTTTTTGCCAAATGCTGACCACCAGTACACACTTGGCTTTTATGCGCATAACTTTACAAGTGAAAAACTTACTCATGCACACATAAAGTACACACACACATTAGACCGATTGATAAGTCACACATTCCCCAGCTCAACAAATTATCAAAAGTGGCAGAGAGGAGGAATGAGAAAATAAAGAGAAAAGTGTAAACGTAAACATTCAACATGCTATCACGTCATGTAATGTACAATCATTAACACTGGTTCCATCAAACTCATGTATATTGGTATTGCGAAAATTATACAAAAAATTTTGTGAAACATTCAGCATAAAATTGCGAGTCCAAGTGTTTATTTACTTTTTCTCTACTCAAATCTTGTTTTTGAGAGTAAAATTGAGTGACTAAAAAAATTAATCAAACTTCAATTTCTACGCTAGCTACCACATTATTACGTCTACTTGACTTTTGTACTTACACATAGGTAGTTTGATATCAAAGGGTAATACAACTTTTGAGTCACATGTCAATCCAATTTTGAATGGGTTAAGTATACTTTGGTATGGAAAATAAGGGTCGTGTTTGTCAAGGGAGGAAGAAGAAAGTTGAACTTTTGGGATAAAGTTTCGGATTGAAATGACCAACAAAATCATCATTATCAAAAAAATGTATAAATTCATCAATCAAATTTGAAGGAAAATCAAGCTTCCAATTTAATTCAAATTTAATCTAACTTCCTTTCCATTTCGGAAAAGAACCCTTCTAGTTACTCTTGACCTCTCAATATGCCTCTCCGACAAACGGAAGAATATTTTGATTAAAGAGATTTGCACCACAGGAAGAGTTGGATTGTGTGCGTACGTGTGTGTGTGAGAGGGAATAGAATAGAAAAAAATTTCAAAGACACCGTCAAAGTCAAGAAATGAGAGAGGATTTTAATGCTCTTTAAGTGTAAATGTACGATGTGTGTAGAGCAGACAATAGTAATGGAGAGAGAGAGAGCTGATGATATTTTTTAAATCTCAAAAAAATCACAGTGAAGTCCAGTGTGTGTGTGTAATGTGCGTGCTTCTCTCTCTCTGATGGTTTTCAAGAAAATTCATATATTATAAGTTGACTCATACTGTACTTGTACTGCATAGGGTAATGTGTATTCAAAAGAAGGAGGAATTAAATAGGAAACTCATAAAAACATTTTACAAGGGACGAGGTTGAGGTTAAGCTACAGATACACGTAAGCACACACACACAATGAATATGTAGACTGCTTCCAAGAGAGAGAGAGAGGAGGGAGTTTGAGAAAGGTCTCTTCTTTTACTCCTTCCCAATGTCTTCTTATGCAGAGAGGAAAATGAAGGAAACTCGTAATTAGTCACATTAGAAAGCATTTGTAATGTGCAAGTCAGACGAGTTTTTTCCTTCCCTCTCATTCTCTCTCTTCTCTTCCATCACAATTAATCTGAGAGGGCGAGGAGTCGACGATGGACTCTCTGGAAGTACACTCGTACATTACACACACACGTTAAGAGTATATGTACAATTTTTGTACATAATGTCCCCTCCCCCTGAAATGAAATGAAAGAAGAGCACTCAGATGAGGGCAGTTTAGCCAACATCATTTTAATGGTACAAAAAGAATGAGGAATGAGGAAAAAATGTGTGGCTTGTCAAAAACCATGGCAAGTGTACAATGTGTGTGTGTGTGTGTGTGCTGTGTAGAATCATCACAGTGACTTTTGTCTTCATTTTATTTACCTTCAGTATCTCTCCATGAATGATAGGCCATATATTAGCATAATATTTACTTGTCCGTATCTTTCTTTTTAAACGTACACACATAAGACACAATTTGATATTCTTCCAATAGGGAATTTAAATAACCACAAGATTTTTAAAATTTCCTTTCAGACCACAGCCACAGTAGCCACAGTTGGATATTCAGCTGAGAACAAGACTCGTTTGAATTTGAAATAAATTATATAGCAAAATACGGTGAGTGTGTAATTCTACACAACCGGAGTGTGTGTGTGTGTTGGGATCCTGTACAATATAGTATAGTTTTACTGTGTGGGCATATAGACATTTAGATAAAGAGTCTTGGGTTTCTTGGTTGTTGTGGGGAAAATGAGATCCTTCTAGACAGCTAATCAAATCGTAATCGTTGACTTGAACTAATTCATCATGGAGGAGAAAGAGGAGGAGGAGGAGGAGGACGAGAGGGAGACAAGGAAATTTAAAATGATTCACCCTCATTTGGATAGTTTGGAAAGAGAGGGAGAGAGACGGAACGTTGAGTTAATTTTGAATAATTCTCAAGCAATTTGATTCGGTTCTCTAGTTTCTCTCCTCCTCCTCCTCCCTCTCTTCTTTTCTCTCCTTTTGTCTTGAAGTTCAACATTTAGATTGCTGTATCTTTTTAGAAGTAAGTCTTATAGTAGACAAGTTTATTCAAATAAGGAGTAATTTGTACATAGATAAGAAGAAATGTCTTATTAAAAAAGAATATCTATAACGTCTGGGGTTGTGTATGTGTTGTTTGGTATATTTTCCAAAATGCTGTGTCTTGTGGAAACTCAAGTAAGCATTAGTTCTATCTCTCTTTCTGTGTGTGTGTGTGTACCTCAACATCATCATCATTATTATCATTTGATCCTTTCCTCCAAGGAGTCGGTGATGTGTGTGTGTGTGCATGGAGAAGGAGGAGAGTCGCAGCGTTGAACCACATCATTCAAATGGCCACAAAGTGTGTGGATGTTACAAGAGAGATATATATTCTTAAATTTTTTCACTTTAGTGAGTGATTCTCGGGAGATATTCCAAGTGCTTGACCATGTATGTGATGTATGCATTTTAATTCTGCTCAATATTCATGGACCGTTCTTCCGTTGAGAAGGAGACGAGACGGAGAGTGAAGAGGAGGAGGAGGAGAGAAATAAAACATATAGCAAGGGCTAGCCGTGCGTGACGACGGAGGACTGGAAGACTGATGGTAACTTATCAAAGCCAGAGAGAGAGAGGTAAACGAAGCAACTTCCCTTCTCTACACACTATGTGTGTGTGTGTGATGTGTAGATCTACACAAAAAGCATCACACACACATTTTACTCAACACACACTCACACTTTTGTTTATCCTTCCTCGGGAAGAAAGTTGCCCCTACTTTTTTCGCTTATGGGAAAAATCCTTCATATTACATTACAAATGTACACTTTTGGCCATTTCTGTGTCAAATTGATGATGGATTTGGGTGGGAAATGTAGATTTTTCCAAGCTAACATTTTAAGCATCCCCGGGATGCTCTAGAAAAAAGGTGTCGTCTCGACGATGTACCATTTAAATACACACTTTTAAAATATCTACTCCTGTTTTTAAAGATGTAAAAAATGAGTCACTCAGTGTCATCTCAGTGCAAAATCCCAGATGTATAGACCCACGACTAGAATTTGAATGATGCTGTGTCTGTATTCTGTACTAGACCCACAAAGAGGAAGAGAAGAGGTTGGGTTAAAATTTGAGGGCTGGCATGAGTTTGTAGTCGCCTCAGAATTTCCATGCGCAATTTGCATACGTTGAAAAAAAAATCATTTTTTCTCTTCCCCCTTCAATCCTCCTTCAGCTCTGCATGGAATGGATGTGTGTGACGTTCCTCTTGGGAGATTTCAAGTGGAAGACGCGTCGACACACACAGCGTCTACTACACACACACACACATAGTAGTAGAGAGAGGGATAGCGTGGAGTGTGCGGATGAGAGGCGGCTGGTGATGATGATGAGGAGGAGGACGGAGTCTCTTCCCTCCTCCGTCAAATTCTCCTTGAGCAATGACCTTCTTTTGTGCATACATCTCTCTCTCTCTCACACACACACTCTGTGCACTCCAGTCAAGAAAAGAGTGGCTTCCAAAAAATGTAGTCGAATAATCCAAGATGTAACGTCAGAGGAAGAACTGACGCGCTTCTTCATCTTGGATGCAAATGGGCTTGAGCAACTCACTCCATCCTCCTCCTCGGTTGATCAGACAAAAGGATATAGGTTTTTGCTTAGCATGCATCTGACTTGGCATTGGATGAAATTCTATGCAAATTGCGCCTGCCTATTTTTTACCCCACGCCGCTACTCTTCTTCTCTCTTTCCCCCCCTCTCTGTTTTATATAAGAAAGGGACGTATGTACGTTTGTGTGTACGGGATGGTCGTATATTTAGAAAAGCCAGGCTGTCTTTAGCCGGAGGAGCGATAGCGGGAACAGGGACGGGTAGTGGAAAGAGAGAGAGAGGGAACAAGGAGAAAGAAAGTTATGATCAATAGCTCCAGCTTTTGCTGGGCTATAAGTTCCCACAGAGTCGAAGCTGACTGACTGCCACTCCAAAAACTCCAGCGCTTTTGTGTGTAGAGTTCTGGATACACACACAGGGAGAGAGAGACACACACACATCGTAGTGAGAGAGAGGATGGTTCGTACATGCAACCGAAACCGAGGAAGCACGCTCCGTTTTTACGGGTGGATGAATAGACCATTCTTCTTCTTCTCTTTTTCTCAACTTTCTTTCCTTGACTAACACCAGTTTACCATATAAGAGAGAGGAGACCCAAAGTCCTCCTCCTCCAGTTTTTTCCGTGTGTGTGTGTGTCTCTCTCTCTCTCTCTTTAAAAAAAGGACAGAGTGTGCAGGACTAAAGGTTTAACTATTTTACGCAGTCACGACCGACTGCAGGATGGAATTTGAAGCTCGGGCAATCTAATTGTGTAACTATCTTAATCTTATGTTGCAGTTCTCATTCGTCTGTCTACCGTATTTTGTAAAATGTGAGACTGGTAAGACAAGGTACACACAGAAGCGAATATTAAGCTTGGTTACTAGGCATTACAGTATTCCAAAA
This sequence comes from Pygmarrhopalites habei, assembly GCA_009870185.1. Classification (NCBI taxonomy): domain Eukaryota; kingdom Metazoa; phylum Arthropoda; class Collembola; order Symphypleona; family Arrhopalitidae; genus Pygmarrhopalites; species Pygmarrhopalites habei. Next base: position 112,101 of record WJFB01000003.1, read on the forward strand.
TCTCTACTCTATTCTTTACATTGTAAAATATTTTAAAGAGTGTATTATGAGAAACTAATTATAAATGGTAAAACGTGCAGATTTAATAGCTCTCATTTTTTTCCAAATTTTTGCGCACGTAATTATCACAATTTTTTTAATAGGAAGATACTGTGTATTTTTTGTACTCTTCTTCATGCAATTAGTAATGAATTACAATGTCCATTAACCGCAGAATGGAGTGCGAATATGATTTTTTGAATAAATAAGCTTGAAATTAAAATCCTTGCTTTTGCATTGCATTACTGTCTTCAATGAACACAAAAACACTTTACCCTTTTCTCTCTCTCTCTCTCCTGTTAAATATTTTTCATTCATTTTTTGTGTGACTTGGCTTGCCCTTGCTCTTCTTTTTTGATTCTCTCTATCATTCTTTCTGTGTTGTTTTGTTGTGCTGTCAAGTAATAATATTTTTTAATTTTTTGCTCTTCACCCGCTTATATTTTCCCTTGGTTTCCCAACGTGAAAATTTTTATGACTTCACACGTGGAGAATGGGGAATTATTACAATATATTCTACGTGAGAGAGTGTAGGTACTATGGATAGTTCAAGGGATTATACATAACAATTCCATTGTACTTCTTTTTTTACCCCCACTCATGTACTGTTCGTGTGTTCTTGATTCGGCATTCTTCTTTGAAAATTTCCACAGTTTTCAGTAAAGACAGAGAGAGAGAGAGAGAGACAAACGAGGAAATGGACTGTAAATGATCTGCATAATAATGAGTAAAAAGGGGCCCCCTCTCATACATTACATTATCATCCGTCAATTCATGTGTTGCCTGCGTATGTGTGTAAACTCAATCCCTTCCGAAGGGATTGAGCTAGATGGTCGACTTTTTGGTTTGAAAAAAAATTAGGGAGACAAAAAAATTCTTTTTGGAAGGTAACAAGAACGTTAGAACGATTGTTGCCCTTTCCTCCTCCTCCTCCTCTTCGTCTTTCGATCTAGACTTTAGTAAAAGACAACCCAGCCTAAATTGAAACAGATGCTTTTAAAGGAGGGAATTCTACTCTCCTCTCCTCTTTTGCTCTGCTCCCAATGTCTGTGTAATTTTTCACTTTCCTAATGTTTTTTTGCGAATGGTGGATGCATGTTATCCGTATGTATCCTATCCTGCCCCCTACAATATAGATCAGAGTAGAAGAGAGTACAATAGTAAAATATAATAAAAAATGGATACAATAGTAAAATCGAGTCTCTTTTGAATACATCTAGTACATACCAACCAAAATACAGTATATATCGTTGTTGTTGTGTGGATTTCACCCATCATTTAAACTTCTCTGTTTTCCATGTGATTGTGATTCTCTACTGCAAGATTTTTGTATATTCATTTTCCCCCTTTTCCTCAGTGGATCCTACATAATAATAATAAGAAAGAGAGAGAGAAACAAATTGTAATGTTTCATACTATATGGACAATTTAAAATGAAACATTTTACATTTAAATGTTGCATGTGAACCTATTTTTTTGTCGACTGTGTGTGTGTGTTTGAGTGGCCATAAGTTGAACAGCAACTTATGGTACACACACACACACAGTTTACGCTGACGACTTGAGAGAGAAAGATATGGAGGCCTCTATTTCGTTTTTATCAGGTACTCCATCAAGAAACACGAATTACGAATTACATGACGTAGGAATATCTTGCAATTTGTTCACAGTTTTGTATTTGTAAAAAGACCTCGCACGGTATTCCCCCTCCTCCTCCTCCTCTCTCCCTCTTCGAAATCTATATAGTCATTTGATACACAGACAACCGGCGGCACGATGATTTATAGTCGAGTGTGTGTGTGTGTAGGAAATGGTCATCACATTACATTGTATTGATGATGTGATACGTCGGACAAACTATTCTAATTCACATTAATGTGTGTGTGTACGCAGATTTTTTGCATTCTCTCTCTCTCTCCCTCTCACTTGATATTTTAAATGACATGCCATTTAGCAGTTATTGTTCCCCGTGTGCTCCGTTCACAACCATTATAAAGTGAACAATAAAGACATGCGGAGGTCACTCGTACGCACATTTGTACAGTGTACACTGTGTGTGTTCTATTGTGAAGAGTAATTTTCAAAACTATTTTACTCACACACAATAATTTGTGATTTTCATTCACTAATAATTGTTCCACTCTCTCTAGTCTCTCCATGTCAATGGGTAATTGAGGATCATTTTCAACCACACACACACACAAAGGAATTGGATGATGATGATGATTTTCTGAAATTGATCAGGAATTTTCTAATTTATTCATTTGTGTACCAGGATCAAAATTTCTCTGGTAATTTGTAGGGAAATTAATTAATTAAACAATTTCGTTTTTCTCCTCTCTCTGATGTGGATAGAAAGACGAGAAATTATTTTTTTGTGTGTGTACAAAGAAGAATTAAAAAAGTTGAGAAAGAAGAGAGGAATTTAGCTGTGTATGATTTATTCTTATATTAAATGATAGGAGAGCGAAGGATGGATGATAATATGATATCATTTTGAGACATGAAAGATTAATTGTAATTCCTCAGTCCATCGTCCCAAAGTCCCACACTACCATAAACACAGTCCTCTCTCCCATCACAAACACACACACACACAGCGATTATACATACCACACACACACACACTACAGAGTACAGACCATATGCAGAGTGTACATGGAAAGCACGGCGGCTTCATCCAGAGAGAGACTCCTTGAGAAAACAAAAATCATATTAAAGAAAATATCAAGATTCTCTTTCCTTTCCCTGTAAAAACATGTGGCCGAAACTAACACACACGTTGCATTCCATTAGCCAGTATGACCAAAACGTTTTTTTTCCCCAACGCACACACACACTCTTCTACATCTCATGAAAAATTATATTGTGTATTATTCCTTATATGCTAATGCTTTAATAGTTTAATAAGAAATAAATGGATTTTGATGCTAATTTACCTTAGGACAAAATCCTACGGCCCCCTAATTTTTATTACACATCTCCTCCTCCTCTCTCTCTACATTTTATTCTCAAATTCGTATGAAATATGGAATCACAAATTATTATGAAATGCACGGAAGACACACACACTCACTCTCTCACCTTCACTCACTCCATAAAGTGCACAGTTTAATGTGCTTTTTTCTCTTCTTTTTCTTTTATGTAGATGTACAGTGATGTGTGTCTGTGTGTATGAATTGTAAATTGAATGAGTCGAGTTTACTTAGCAGCCTTTATGGAACGAAAGGAGAGAGATGAACTTGAGTATTTTTTTTCTTTCTCTCTTCTCTTCTGTCTCAAGACGAGAGGTACGTTTTCATGAAAAACATGCACTAGTCTCTCTCTCTCTCTCTCTCTTTACTCTGGTTCTTATCGAACGTAATTATTGTCGACTATTTTTTATCTTCCCCTCTCCTCCTCCTCCTCCTCCTATCCCTCATATTCGCCTCCTCCTCTCCTCGTACTTATAATATTATATGAGGGAACAAGAGGGAGAAGAAGGGCCGAAAGACGGAGCAATTTGTATGGCTTTCGACTTTTTTTCTGTCTCTCTCCTTCTCTCCTTTTACACTTGAAGCTCTTTTTTGTATGTGTGTGTGTTAAAAACTTTGTCTTGAACTTTCCGTCGAAAAGAGGAATAATTTTCCCACAATCTCCTTGGTTTCTCGCGTGCTGACCTGAAGTGTCTTACATTTGCATGTTGCATAATAATTAGCTTTCCAACTTTGACTTTTTTTGTGTCTGTGCTGACTGTCCTCCCTCCCTCCCTCCTCTATCTCCTCCCATTATTATCCTCTCAGAGGAATACAGGCACAAAAAATTGAGAGAAAAAATCCCTCTGCTCCATATGTCTTGTGTGGATGTGTGTGTGTGTACTTTTGTAATAATGAAGTATTATTTCATTTGCTCAAATGACCTCTGCTCCGTCTAATTCCTTGTATTGTGTCTGTGTGTTGTGTATAAATTAATATAGAGACAGAGAGAGAAATAGTTTGGATTTAACTTAGGAAAATAAGACAAGCTGACACACACACACACAACTCAGAGTATCTTGACTCTCTGCATGACGATGAACGATGACATGATACACCATCATGAAGGCCCTGACGACTTCTCTCTCTCTTTTTGACAATGAAATGAGATTTTTTACACACTCATACAAAACCTGTGTTTGTGTGTAGTGACCGGGATGCATTGGATGTTTTATGGGGAGTCGTGTATAATGTGGATTTCAAAAATATTTTGTGTCCATGCTCCCTTCCTCTCTTCCCTTAATTTTAATGAAATAAAAGGTGAATAAAGAAACGACATGTAGATGTAAGCTAAATATTTATGTAGCCCCTTCCTCCTCCTCCTCCTCCATTTTTTGTCTTGGTTCTTTGTGGACTCTGTAGCGCTGACTGGTTCTTGACAACTGTCATGTCGTCATTTGTGTGAGCTTCCTCGTACAAAAAAGTTGTAGTCCACACACACAATCTGCCTTAATTATTCTTCCTTCTCTCCTTTACTCTCCAGCCCATTTACTCTTTACATAAACTTGACAATTTTTCCGAGTGAGGAATAATCGTAATAAGTTTTTGTGTGTGGAAAATTGAGACAGCCGACATTTACTCGGACATATCATGGACGTACTTTGTTTGTGTGTGTGTGTGTGGAGGATGAGCATGGGAAGGAATATTTGTGGAGAGCTTTGTCTTTGGAAAATTATGACCTTTTTAATATTCCTTCGTATCCTGTTTTGAGGTGATTCGGCTCCGTTCTCTTTTGTGATTCATGCCGTTTATGTTGAGTGTGTGTGGACGGACAGCTGGTCTCTCTAGTTTTTTGCATGGACGAAAATATTTTTTGTGTATTTGGGAATAGTGAACCATTTTGTGTGTTGTAGTGTGAAGAGTATGTGTTCCTCACGTTGTTATCGTGATGGAGTAAAAAAGATATGGAAATTAGTATGATATATGTATAATGTATATAATGGCAAATTTAGAAACGTGCCTTCAGGACAGAAGGGTACCGTAAGGGAAGAAGAGGAGGAGGAGAGGGAGGATGTCATAAAAACTAATATTTGGATAATAATGTAGAAAAATGTAGATAGAAAGTGTCAATTTAAGAGGTTTCAGGCCTTTTTTTCTCTCATTTGATGTACTTCAAAATTACTTCGCATAGTTTTTGAATTTCTTCACATGATCTTCGGAATTTTTTATAAAAAAAACTTTCTGACACACTCATGCATCTACATACCTCATACTTGTGGATTTTATGCAGTGTGAAGGCTTGAGGGGGTAGAAAAGAGAAAAATATTCAAATTCGTGCAATGGCTGACTGGCCATGTTTTTATTAATTTTTTTACTACTTTTTTTAAAAATTTCTTTGTTTCTAAACTGCTCAACTTTCTTGGATCTCAGGAGCAGACTTAAAATAATGGTTTCTAAAATTAGATTTGGAAACTATGGCTGAAATTGTTGCAAAAGATTCCATGGGATAGTGAACAGGCACAGCTGGAGTGGATGTACATTTAATTTAATTCTATTTGTTGAAATTTTTATGACCCCTGCCTTTCGACCTGCACACACAATGTATAGTACATCCTAGACTATATATACACCCTGCATAGTAATGAAGATTCTGAAAATATCTCCTCAACGCTTCACATCTTGATGATGATCAAAGCAGAGCAAAAATTTAAATTTGTATCTGTAGATAAGACTCACACGCCGTCCACACACACTCACAATAAATTTTTCTTCACTGCCCCAACCTGATCATAAAAATCGTTGGAAACAGCATGCAACACAGCTGTGGTGTGTACACACACATATGTGTGTGTAAAGTATAAAAAAATATTTAATTACTTTGTTTTTATTCTTTTCTTCATTTTTATTTCCATTTTCTTCTTTTCCCCTCATTTTAATCTTGTAAATCTTTTTGCAAAAATACTCTCTCATTTCTTCCTCTCTTCTTACATGTGTACAATCGATGCACATTTAGAGTTACCCTTTCACTCCAAAAAATATTTATCTGTGTTCCTCTCTCTCCATGTTTCTTAAAGAAGGCACACAAACAGATGTGGGTACGTATGCTTTTTTGCTTGATGTTCTTGCAAGATAGAAAAACTTGATATTCTTCTCTTTCTCTACAGTAGGATAAGTTATGAGAGGAGAGATAGAGAAGAGCACTGCTCTGCTAATCATTGCATCAATTAATGTAAATATAATTATTAGTTGATGCATTCACATCTCCATGTTGTTCAGAGTTCGGAGGGCACCACACACACATCACACACACACAACATAAAATTTATACAATTATAATATACAAAAAAGTTCAGAACAGCTAAAACTCAACAAGTTGAACAATTCTTATTAAACTCACTAGTCACTAGTAAATAATAAAAAGAAAGATGAAAACTCTAATCTTGTATCCTCTGTTCAATGCCCTCATTCTCTCTCTCTCTCTTCTGTGTGTGTGTGTGTGGAAATTTGCCTTTTTGGAAAATTAATTCTGTTTCTCTAATTTATAACTCCACATTAACCAACACAATTATAATTTCAACCTCATCCATCTTCACTCTTTCGTGTAATTTTGAGGGAACTTTAATTCTTTTTAAAAAATATTTGAGGAAGAGAAGAAGGCACAGGCACAAAGAGTGGCTTTAAAAAATTCTTGATTAATTTCCCTGTGATTCGGGACACCGGAAGCATCTCTTTTCTACCTGTGTGTGTGTGTTTATTTACTGCCGAGAGGACAACAAGAGAAGGTGGAAGATGTACAAAGAAAATGAGGATTCAAAATACTTTGGACTAACACAAGTAGGAAGGACTCTTTAATAAAAAAAATGTTTGAACTCTTCAGAGAAGATCCTTGTGTGTGTGTGTGTGTGTGTGTGTAGGAAAGTACAGTAAACCCAGCAGAGCGGGTGGAGAATGAAGCTCTGCTCTGATACACATAATAATATTTTAATGTGACCAAGTGACAAGGCGTAGAATTTGTAAATGGTCTAGTCTGTCAGAATCGGACTGTTCCATTCTCTTCCTCTCTCTTCCCTCTTTCTTCTATATAATAAGTTGTAATACATCATAATGATACCGTCCACAGCCCCGTCTTCCTCCCCCCTCACACACACACACACTCATTTTATCCTTATTACATAATGACTAAAAATACAGCACCATGTTTATTGTGTATGGAAAGAGAGAATCATGAATTTTATGATTATCGTTCAAACGTTTTTTTTGGAAGGAACGTGGAGAAGCCTAATCTTAATCATATAAAAGTTTTTTTCTTCTTCTTCGTCAGTCTCTAAGTATTAAACACCGTGTACTCAAGTTACACATTGTGACAACTGACATGAGCTTTTTTTCTCTTCTCTTTCCTTGTCTCATTTTTTCCATGTATGCAAAGACAACATACAGTATTTTGTATTTTAGGAATATCTATACTGCAGCATTTTGAACAAGCTTCAAATTTATTATGCACTGTACAATTTTAACATTTGAAGAGCACCTCTCTCATTGATCTCTCTCTCTCTCTCTCTTGGCTGTTTAGCGTGAATTCGACAATTTTGAACGGTCCGTGGAGAAATTTAGAAAATTGTAACAAGTCAATATGTACGAACTATGTTATTGTATATTGTTGTAGCGTTATGTTAATATTAAAAAAGAGTGGCAGGACTAACTGTGTGTGGATGTGTGTGTGCGTGATATAAATAAAGTTTTTACAACAAAATTTCCACGCTTCTCAACCCTCATTTCTCTCTCTCTCTCTTTCTCTCTCTCTCTTATTCTCCTATGCTTATACATAAAATGTAGAAAAAAGTAATAAATAAAGGATGCTTAGCTCGGCGACGGACTAAGTCAAAGTCGAAAAAGAGAGAACCATATGCACATTGTTGTTCACCATATCATGTTCATGTGTGTGTGGTGGCTGTACACAATTTACCTTTTTATATTTTTATATTTGACGACGACAAATGGCCGTGGATTCAGGTATAGAGACTAGGGAGAGTGTGTGTGGGGGGAGACAGGTGAGTTTAATATGACATAATCCAACTACACTGTAACTACACACTTTGTTTATTTCCTATTGAATATTAAATTCTGTAAAGCTTGACTGATCTCTCTGTGTGAAATGCCGCTCTTCATGCTCTTCATACTTTTTTCCAATGTCCAGTCTTTTACATAACATTTGAATACAAAAGACCTTTATCAAGATTCTTGGCGAATCTTGATACACACATTATGCAATTCATGTCATTACAAATAGTCCGTAGAAGAAAAGATATTCATTTTGACTTCCTTGTTTCACCATCGATAAATCGATTCGTACATGACGATTGGACATGTAAAAGTGTGATTAAGAAGAATCAATTTTCTCAACCATTATCGCCCAACACAAATTTCTTGATAGATTGTAATTTATTCAGAAAAAAATCACACTCCATTTTTGTGAGGGAGGGAGAGGGATGGATTGAGTTGGAATGACTTGACTGTCAATGCACTCCAAATCGAAGAGAGAGATAAATCCGACTGTATAAATTTGGCTGATGATGATGACGCTTAAAAAAGGGCTGCTACAACTACAACGACTGCTGTCCCTCTCCCTCTTTTTCCTTTGACATTGAATATGGGGGAGGTCAAAATCTAATTTCCCTAGTTTCTGCATACTCCCCCTTCTATGTAGGAAGGTTCTATGTAATGCAAAGATGTGGACACAATACAATAGCCGTCAATTGTGGACATTGCACAGAAATCCATTCAGACACAGTGTACAGCAGAGTATAGGATAATACATGGAAAATATATAATGGCCTTGTCGGCCCGCCACTTGGTCTGTCAATGTCCCTATTCTCTCCCTCCCTCCCTTCATCTCTCTCTCTTCAAAATGTAAGTATAGCCAAGTCGTAATTCGTACTTTCCTCTCTCCCTTTGCATTATTCCCTACATTCCCCCCATTTCCATTCTTTTTTCCCAAGTTTTTCCCCCAAAAAAAGAAAATTTCTTTCCCTCTCTCCCTCTCCCATCCCTCTCTCTCAGCCCTGTGTGTGTACGTACGTGTGTTCCTGGCTCTCTATTAGAAAAGAGTATTTTGTATTTTTACATGGAGAGCCGTGTTCATGCACTGGTTCATTGTATAATCATAATCATGGAACAAATACATGCACAAGTGCAGCACACTCACACACTCTCTCCTTCTCTTTCTCTCCATCCTTTTCTCTTGATGCCTTTTCCAAAATATTGGAGAACATGTGTCTATCTATTATCCATAAACTTGATTTTCATAGGGTTTCCACTTCTTTTTTTTCGGGGGAAAAAATATCCCGATTCTTCTTTTTTTTATTCATACACTATTCTACATATTCCCATATCCGGGTGTGTGTGTGTCTGGGAAGGAATATGCATAAATTTTGATGATGCACAACTCAGTATACAGTTTCAGTTTGGATTATTGACAATTCCCAAAAGCGTCAGACAAAGAGAGAGACGGAGACGGTTGGTTCAAATGTGGATTGCAATCAGATTTGTTTGCATTACTGCACTTGGAAGTTCAAGGGGTTTTTTCCCCATTTACTCGTTCCTCCGAGATCTTTTGATTGTCAGTGACGGGACATGTAATGCCCGGATTTTCCCTCATTTTCCTTTTTTAAAAGCAGGATTTTTATCAAAAAAAAGGTTTGATACAATTTCAAGTGGGAATGGAGGGATGTAGAGAAGAGGAGGGGAAATTCCATTATTTTTCCCCAAGGATGTTAATTTCAGGATAGTACATCACCCGGAGCTACCATAATCACGCATATTTAATAGTTAAAAGTACTAAAGTAGATTCTCATCATTCGACTAATGTCCATGCCTACTATTACGTATATGGAGAGCTGAGCGCAAAAAAGGAAAAGGAGGAGGAGACACACACACACACACACACACACAAGCATAGGAGAGACGGAGAGATGAATGCAAATGTAGGATGAGAGGGAGAGAAAAAAGAAGCAAGGATTATGTAGTCTTTTCATCTCATAAATTATGTCTCATGCAATGTGGAGAGGAGTGTGTGTGTGTCTTTATAGTAATAGGGAGGATGAGAGAGAGAGAGTGAGCTGAGAGTACGCATGCTAATGTGAATTTCCTTCCATTTTCATTTTCACTCGGGGAAGAGGGTAATTCATAGTTTCCATCGTTCTCAAACTCACCTTTGGACAGACACACACACATACACACTAGATAGTAATAGTAGGCAGTTTACCTGGTTGATTATTTTTCAATTTTCTCGTTCGGAGAGAGTGAGAGGATGAATAGGTCCGTCCATATGGCCGGGCTTTATTTGTTAGGCTAAGAGCCTTCTATATTATGTATGGGGTGCTATGATGCCATTTGTAGGAGAGAGAGTGAACGTGTGTGTGTGCCATGTTTGTGTTGTGTGGGCCCATTGCATTGCCAGTTATGTACAATAATGTAAACAAAAGTCCATTTAGTGTAGCCACCTTAGTGTGTGTGTGTGTGTGTCTCATCCAGTCCATGTATAATATTCTTTATATTGTAAATCCAAAGATTTTGTGTGTGTTTTTTTCACATGCCGTGTACAACATAAGGACTACGTTTCAATAGCATGACACCAGTCCTCAATGCAAAGAGTTTAGGGAGAGTGAGAGTGAGAGGAGAAGAGTGTATTTTGTCCATTTTTTCCCTCATCCTCCTCCTACATCCAAAAGAGGCTAGTTGATCCATGTAATAATAATGCGTGTGTGAATGGTGTTTTCTCAACGACACTTTCGTGCTTCATCGCCATCAATCGCACCCACAGAGAAAGACACATACAGAGAGAGAAGAGAGAGAGAAGTCTGCTGCCACATCCCACTAGTGTGGGATGCAATGACCACGTCTCAGAAAACGTGAGAGAGAGAATATATTCCCTGGAACTGTGTAATGTAACTAAAATATAAATAATATTATCATCCTTCTTAATAACCCCGTAACGAGAGAGAGAGGGAAAGAGGGAGAGAAGGAAGAGTTGTGTGTGTGTCTATCAAAATATATTATTATTATTCAACGCCAACGTTATATCAACCGAATAATGTGTGTGCGCTTTTTAAGTCTCCTTTAATCTTTTTGTACCAGGCATTCAGAGGGGGGAGACCCTTCGCTCGCTTTCACCAGTTTCCTTTTTCAAAACAATCTTAATTAAAAATGAACAAAATAATATTTTTCGAAACAAATTCGGATCATACAAAAGTTAAAGAGTTGAAAAAAGAATCGAGTCCAAATAGTTGCATTTTAATTTAGATTTAAATATTACAGCAATATTTTTAAAAATGAAAAATATATGGTAATGATCGTAATTTTAATTGAGAAGGTGTTCAAATCATAGAGGTCACTCCACCTTCTACTGTGTGTGTGTCTGTGCTTGTTGAGGATTGAAATGTCTTCCTAATGTGTGTCGGCAGTTCACAGTCCAAGTAGTGATAAAAAATGATGTATGACTATGGAGAGGACTGTGTCTAAATAATATTTTTCTTTAATTTGTGGAGAGTTGACTCTCTATCCCTCTCTCTCTCTCTCTCGAGATGGGGAGAGAGAAATGGGACTAACAAGTCCAACTGGATTATTACCTGTTGTACAAAGAAGCCTGAGGATTGTAATGAGATGTGGACAGCAACAGCAAGAAAAACATAGAATATATGTACATTTTGAGCGAGAAAAAAATTGAGAAAAAAAGTAGAGTAGAGTAGAGCGGAGCGAAAAGAGAAAAAAAAAACTAATCAAATTAAATTAAAGTGAGATATGGTGACCCATGCCCAATGCAATGACATCCACGTCGTCGTTTTATATTCACCCTTCTATATCACTCTTGCATACATGTTTACTCTGTTTCTCTATATCATGTACATTTTTTTGTGTCCTTTATCTTCGACATCTTTTCCACGTAACACTCAATACACTAATATATGTCCATGAGACGCACTCCACACACACACACACACACTATGTGTGTGTGAGAGAGAGGGAGTAAAATCTCATTATATTTTTGTAGTACACGAGCTGAGGCTGCTGTCTCAGCTGTTAGTGTACTTGTGTGTGCCTGATGATGGTCCCTATCTCCTCCTTTTTGTATTTTATGTCATTCCGTGTGTATCTTCTTGTGTGTGTGTGTGGTGCAGGCGAAGGAAAACTAATGACCAGGTAATGCTAATACAAATAAATACACACCTTAACTCAATCCAATCCTTGCCACACACACACTCTCTCTACACAGTACACAAACTACTAAACACGATATACACGAGGTTGCATAGTTTGTCATTAAAAAATATATAAGGAAGAGAGAACGAGAGTAGAGAGAGAGAGAGAAAAAAAATTAAATCGAGTTATTTGGACTTTGATATCACTCCACATTTCCATTGGACAATCGAGACGAGAGAGAAAGAGGAGGGGATATCATTTGTCAAAATCAAATCTTGCCTCATCATTTGACTCTGTGTAGTACAACCAGAGTTGACTACATTTTATGCAGTGTGTGTACAGAGTAGAAAGATTTTGAAAATCCTTGTTACACCAATAATATTTTATATGATATTGACTCATGTTCCCTTTTTAATTTTTCTGATAAGAGTTTTTTGTTTGCCTCTTCATATTTTTCTCCTCAATCCTTCCAATCTAATGTTCTCCTTGTTTTTCTGTTTCTAACCCAAATGAACGTACATAGAGAAGAAGGAAAGGATTTTTTGAAATGAGATGCCTAGTCGTATAAAAAATGTTGGGGAAAAAAGGTGTAGAAATAAGGGGAATAAGATTATTTTCTAAAAATATTTTAAAACAAGCAGGGAAAACAAAGAGAGTAGAGGAGGGATATGGGGAACAAGTTAAAATGTTGAAAATGTAAATTGGAAACTTCGGAGGGGGTCACACAACCAAAAAAAATCTCATCCCGTTTTGAAGGAGGATCCTCTCTTTCGTTTCCTATCACGAAATCCTGTACAACAATATGATTACCCATTTTAACCAATTCACATTTATTCAGTTTCTTTGTCCACAAACAAAAAGAGTCTAATTTTGGAAAAACGGAGTGTGTACTTTTTTAAATTGTATCCTTTAACCTGAAGGGATTTGTTTCTCAAATTACAATTAAGTTTCCACGAAACTCTCTACTATGTATGTACTTCTCTATTTTCTTTTCAGTTGCTGTTCCTATAATACGTGTGCGTACTACTAACTGTGTAAATACACTCAACTCAATGTCAAAATGAATTTTTGTGTAAGGATTTCGGATTCCGTTTTGAAATCATAAAATAAAATATTCCTAAATAAAGTCACTCATATGAAACCTGTCAACAATTATGAAGAGAAGAGAGAGAGTGTAGTGTGTGCATCTTTCGAACCTATGGCATCACCACCTCAGAGCGCTTCTCTCTCGTTTTCCTCCTTTTTATAACCTTAGAGGTTCAAGTTGTGGAGATAACTCAATCCATGATGCTTTTGTTGTTGTTGTTTTTAAAAAAACGTAGAGAACCACCTTATATAGCAAAAGCTGTGTACTGTGTGTGGAAGGACTAAATGAATTTCCTCTATATATATATAAAGGAATGCTGGTGAGTGTGTTCTTGCGGGTTCACTTGGCTCTGGTCTATATAGAAAGGGAGGGTGTGTGTGTGTGTACAGTGTGTAGATATAGAAGTTTGTACAGGGTTCAAGTTGAACTTGTACGATTGCAACTTGTCCTAGGTTCGGAGTCATCTGGCATGGGCTGAAATCCGAAAGATCCAAGCACACTGTCTTTACACACACCCTCTCACACACACACATACATAACACACCATAAAGTGTTCACAGTTAAGACATACTGTGTGTGTGTGTTGAAAGGGATACAATGTGTAGAGTGTAGTGTAGTGTCTTTTTTATGTGTCGTAGTTTGAGATTAGCTTTGAGACTAACTCTTTGAGGTTCAGTTCAAAATTCAGAATTTTCTTAATCCCGAAAAATGCTTTTACAAATGTAATATTCTTGATTTAAGTTTTCATAAATTTTTTTCATAATTTTGATCTGTACATTTCTTCAGTTTTTATTGTAACAACTTGGATTGATATTTTAATGTTGAAAATTCAAAATATGACTTGTTGTCAGCTGCTGTGCAATGAGATGGAATTTTCCAAAAATTGTAGTTTAAACATTTATAATTTTGAAAGTATTCAAAAATAACCGGAGGTTGTAGAGGAAAAACTAAATGCGGAGTGAGTTGAGAGAACTGAGACATACATGGCCAATAGAGATAGGAAGAGATGGACGGCATACACTGGAGAGTCTGTAGGGACAAACAGTGGATAAATGAGGTAATCCTAGAAATCTTTGAACCTTTTCTTCTTCCTCCTTCATCCTCTCATTTCACAGCTTTCAGACATTTCTTCATTTATTTCTTATTTTTCTCTCCTTTTTTCAACTCTACCTTCCCCCATATATTCCAACAGTCCCTCTCTCTATATACACTTGTACAATAGTGCTGTATATACGTTATTGTATTGTTGTACAGTGTACACAGAGAGGGACATTTTATCCTTACCTTTGCATAATGTATTAAGATTACCTTTACTCTCTCCTTCTACATTACATCATGATCTTTTACATTTCCATCCATTTTCCCTGTGTACATTCTTAAAAAATCAACAAAATCCCTCAGATTCTGAAAAAGTACACGCTAAAGTCCTTAACTCCAGATCAAAATATATAGCCTATTTTTAAATTCAGTACAAAATTATTATTAAAATACCCATCAAAACTATACAAAGATTTTGGTATTTGATCCGATTGATTTTCTAATCGATCAATTTTGATATAATTAAATAAATTCGACTGCAATCGAACCCAGAATTACAACAAACACACACCCACATCAGGTCGTTCATAATGAAATTAAAACTAAGCTCTCCTCCTCACTTCCCATTTTACTAACTAGCATTAGCCCAAAGATGAGAAGAGGGTACGGTGTTTGTATTGTATTTGTGAGGTGTAGCGTGTGTTCTTGTGTGTTTGTGTGTGTGTGTAGAGTTGTACCTGAGAAAGGTACTTACACTCAAACTATGAAGAAAAAAGTCTAAGGCTGGTGTGTGTTGTTGTGTGTGTGAAGGGACTTACGTACCTGCCTTGCCTTGCCTTCCTGCCTGCCTGCCGTCATGTATATGCATAGCATTATGAATGATCCCAAAAAAAGCAAGTACTCCCACATCTGCCTCCTCCCGATTCATTTATGCCACCCTCCACTCCACTCTGTTCTCCTACACTCTACTGTACTGTACAGTGCAGTGAGTGGTAGTAAGTGAGGGAAAAAAGCGAAGGCAAAGTTTCATGCTTACGATACGATGATAGCCAGTGAAGACTAGACTAGAGACAGCCGAGTGTGTGTGTTAGTGGAGAGAGAGAGACACAGAGAGAGTTTGCGCCCGATGGTCAGTTGGATTTTAGTCTGGCCACAGTTTGCAAGGCATTATTTCTGTTGGTGTGTGTGTGTGTCCCTATCATCTTCTCGCTGCCTCTCCTTCCGATCTCATCACTTGAGAAATGTGACCTGACCATGCAACTTTCATGTCAGTCCGTTTCCTCCGACATCCAAACATTCAAATTCTACACTCGCACACTCCACAATAGTAGTAACCACCACCACAACAACAAACGAGGATAATTTCAACTGTACTCTGTCCAACTTACACATCACCTCCTCCTCCCTCCTCCACATCATTGTCATCCTCCTCGGATTAGTCAAAAAATATTATCAACAATTTAAGAAGGAAGAGAGAGTCAAAGGGAAAGAGAGAGACAGAGTGCTATTGAGATCGCTGAGTTACTTTGTAGGCATCTCTTTCTATTCAAATCTGTTCTGACATTACCCCAATCACCCTCACCTCCTCCATCCCCTCCCTCTCTCAACAGTGAAGAGGAGAAAGGAGAGAATAGGAAAAAACACCGGCTTCGTTTGTGTGTGACTATTAAACTTCAGTTTTTTATCGTCGTCCTCGAATTCACATCCTTTTCTCAAAATTTAAGAGGAAAATCAGCACAAATAATAACATCACGGGTCAACATTGTCAATTGTACAGTTTTAATTCAAGTTAACAGTGGGAAAAGTGAAAGAGAATTCTTCTACAGAAATTATGATTGAAGAGAATAAATGAAATTTACGAGAAAGTGTGGACATTGACAAAAAAGAAAAAAAACAGTTTCAGCTTGAAATTTTAAATACAATAGAGATTTTGTTGTGTGGATTTGCTTGTTAAGTTGAAGACACATTTGGAAATTTTATTATATTTCTGGAAGAAATTGAGACACAGGATATTTCAAGAATACCTGTTTCTCCTCTCCTCCTGAATCGGAGGATGAAGAATGGATTTTTCTCCGTTTTCTTTCGTCGTCTCGTGGGTTTTTTTTCTTAAGACCGAATTGTTGTCAAACACTTGAAATGTTGTGAATTTTGGATTTTTGTTGTCAACTCACGGGAATTGTAAACTCTGTTTTGTGCGTGTGTGATAAACAAAAATAGAGAGAGAAAAAGGGATTTCATTGGAATTGTTTAAGTATAAATCGAATTTAGAAGATCCAATCAAAGAACAAGTGTATATTGCAATTATCCATTTCCCCCCAACACACAACAATTAATTACTTTTATATCTCTCAAAGCAAAACCAAGATTCAAATTGTGTTACGTAATGTGTGGAATCTGAATGAAAGAATTTTATTTGAAACAATAGATTTGGTGAAAATTTACGGGTAACTTTTCAAACCAAAGTGTTCCACAAAAGGGAATCAATCAGAAAAAAAAATTAAATTCATGGACTTGAGAAGAAAAGACTTTTAAAGAAGAACAATTTTGTCCTCATCTTCAGAGGACGAGGGCACAAGAGTGGTGACATTACCTTCTTTAAAAAAGTAAAGGGGAAAAGATAGTGTGTGTGCTTTCTCCTCCTCGTACAATATTCGGAGAGAGAGAGAAAGGGAGAAAAGGGGATCCTACATTGCATAGAAAAAGAGATAGAAAAAAGAGGGTGAGTCAGTATTAAAAATAATACGTGACTAGAGGAATTGAAGTGTGTCTTGAGGGCAATCTGATGGTTGTTTTCGGTCGACCCGGTGAAGAACCTTTGGATTTTTCCGTCGGGGGCATGAAAAGAGTCATAGATCATCATCACCATCATCACGTCCGCCAAAATGGTGGGCTGGGTAGTACTCGGATACCAGGCGGTAAAATGACCCGGCTCTCCACAAACATCCCCATCCCCGTCGCTCACCTCCCCACACACAACAGCAACAATTCACCGGGTAATCCCATGCTTCTATCCCGCCTCGTTCTCCCCGCCGTTGTCTCCCCCTCCAGCGACTCTCCTCATCATGACTCGTCGGATGAGGAAGAGGACGGACCCAGGGACTTCCGTGGTACGTCTAATCACATTTTCTTATTACTTTCTTCTTTGCTTAAATCCCTAATCCTTGCATATCATCATAGCTGATTTATTTACAAAAATCTCAGAGAAAATCCGAGACTTTTGTCAGTCAAAAAAATTGTGAGCATAAAAATTACACTCGCAAAGAAACCATTTTACATCCTCCACATTTTTTGCCCAAATTTCCCTTGAAGTTCATACCCAAAATGTAAAATTTGTAAAATCCATTATAACTGACAAAAAAGTGGGCAATTTGATGCAAATTGTGACAAAAAACAAAGGATTTAAGGGCATAAAGTTTTGTTTGCATGTCCACTTCACACAGATTCAACCATTTGAGTCTCTTTTTTTGCTCTTCGGATTATTCATGGCTATTATGAAAGTTCCCAGGAAAATATGGAAAGAATTGCGTATTTGTGTGTGTGTTGTATTCCTCTCTCTCTCTTTCCATCCCTCCTCTCCATGCCCTCACATTAGCTTTTGACAATTTAGCAGCGGAACGTGGCGGCAGACGGCATGAGATTGAGATTGAAATAGTCCAGCTTTAGAGATGTAAAGAGGAGGAGGAGAGGGACCAGGTAAAATGAGAGAGAGAGTCATTGTCGTCGTATGTTGAAGAATACAAATTTAAGGCAAAAATTTTATACACAAAAATCCTCCACTTCAGCCAAAGAGAGAAAGAGAGGGTAATGAAAAATGTGAAACAGAGACAGTGTGTGTGTGTGTGTCTCTCTCTCTTAGTATAGAATTGGAGTGTTTGAGTTTACCCAAGTCATTCAGTTCAATGTTCATACCTTCCTTTATTTTATTTTAGTTGAGCGTGGGTGATTCTATTTTCTATTGTCAATACTCTGTGTGTCTCCATTGAAATAAATGGAAATGGAGGAGGGGATGAGGATGAGGGGGACCCTCAACTTGAACTCATGAAATGTATGAGCACTTGCACTCTCTCTCTCCATACACACGTACACATCGTGTGTGTACAACAACAGTATAATAGAATCAAAGGTAGTACTCTACACCACCATGAGGAAATCACATGTGAATCTGTTAAATCCTAAAATTTAGAATCCCCCAAAATCGGAGCTCTCTTTTTTCTATGTCGATGAAATCTCTATTCTTACTCTCCACACACACACACGAGGAATAAGTGCGTGTTTAATATGAGGGCATTGGAGTGGGAGGAAAAGGGAAATATAGGGAAAATTGGAGGAGAGGAAAAAATTCCTTCAATAAGAGACACACACAGATGAATACAAGAATGAAGATAAATTAGAAATAGAGCAGAGCCAGAATTAACATTGGATCTCCACACACACACACACATCTCTCTCTCTCTCTCTATTTTTACATTGATATCTTTCAGAGTAAGGGCCAACGTACAATTTTTTCTCTGTTCATTCCGTATTTTCCCGATATGATTGTATTGTATGGTTTTTATGTTGGTCTCTTACAATATGAGCCATTAACTGCCATTGCAGAGAGAGAAATTTTCTCATTTCACATTTTGGGGGTGAATCCACTGAAATATTCAGGTTTTTGAGGGAACTCCTGCTGCTCTCTCTCTCTTCCTCCCCCTCATATATTTAAATGTATGCACTCATCTACACACACACAAGGGATGATTTTATGTGCACTCTCCATTTTATGCATATAGTCCGTTCTGTGGTCCAATGTCAGGGTTTTTCTCTGTTAAATAGCAATGCCAAGCTTTCCACCATCCTACAAATGCACACCCATCCACAATCTCGAAAAAGATAGAGAACATTTTGTGTATACGTGTGTGTGGAGGACCTTTACTCCAGTCCTCCCTCTCTCTACTCCCACACACACACAGCACAAAATACAAAAACACCCTTGGCCCTTGGCTTCTCTGGATGTACGTAATAATATTCCTCATCCAATATTATGGACTTTTAAACAGAGAATAACAACAGAGAGAGAATCTAGGAATCTTTGAAGGGTACTCCCCATCTCTCTCTTTCTCTCTCTCTCTCTCTGTGACTATAGACAAACACACAAATATGAATATCGTAGGCAAAGCAGATATGCATAAGCAAATTATGCAGTCCTCTCAATATTACTTTTTGAGGGAAATGTGTACTCCCAACATCAAACTCTGTACACTGTGTAGGAGTAGAGGCACGCATTATAAGCACACACACACACAAGAGGTACTTACAACTACTCTCTCTCTCTTCACTTATTATTGGAGATACACACTGGCGGTGGCACTGACTGCCTGTGTATTGTGTGTGTGAAAAATAATAGCCACCATGCATGACATGACCCACCCTAAAAGACCCTACCTTGTGCCTTTCCTTTCGTTTTTGTTTCCAAATATTCACTGCTCTCTCTCTCTCTGCCTTTACTCTCATCTCCATAGTTGCCTTGCATCCATCATTTCAATTTCCATATGTAAATACACACGGCAAGAATCATCAACATGACGGAGGGCTTCGATTGAAATCACTTTTCCTTTTTTTACTCACTACATCCAATTCTTACTATCTCTGTGCTCTAAGGGCTTTGTGTGTTTAGCTGGATGTGTAGGGCGTAAGGGATCACCGAGATTTGTGTGTGTGTGTGTTTGTAAATATCTTTTATTTCCTCTGTGGAGTCACCGTGACTAGCTAATTAATCAATTTTTTTAAAAATGTAGATTTTACATGAGAGGATTTGACTTTGCATTTTGTTCTCTCTTTCTAATCCCTAATTCTAGCATTACATTCTACATTACACGGAAAGGTAGAAGCTGAGTCGAAATTAAATACGAAAGACAGTTAAAATGATGCACATTAATTGCATATATAAATGTATGTGAGTGTGTGATTGATATATAGAGAAAATGAGAGGGAAATTTCTATACAGAGGATTAGAAGGATGAATCAAGAAATTTTTTTGTCTCATCCATTCCTTTCCTTTATAGAGGGTCTTTTCTCTTCTTGGGGTTATGTACACTTTTAAGAGGAGATAGAAGGGGAGAGAGACGAGGGGATGATGATGATGGTGACAGATTTGACGCTCAAATAGAATTGAGATTAGATAAAAATAATACGAGAAAATTAAAGTCATGTTTCAGAATTGTCTTGTTGTCGTCTCCGTCTCTCTCTCTTTCCTTCTTCTTCGTGGATGGATAGGGGCTGGTGTAAATACTTGTTACATTCTCGGAGAGTTTGTTTTACTGTACCCAGAGACCTTTCGAATAATACTCGTCGTCCTACAAAAAAATTTGAGGACTTGTTTAAAAATATTCTTTTACTTGTGTCCACAATGGACATTGTGTGTGTCTATCCAATATAGGGACAAACAGGCGGGGAAGAAAGGTTTGTCGAAAACAAAGTTAATGAGTGGGAGGAAGAAGAGAGAGAATGTGGAGTTGAGGAAAAATCCTACAAAAACTAAATAAAACTAAGATGAGATAGGATGGAACATTAAATATTTTACAATCAAATATGGCTCACTGTGTGCTGTGTGTGTTTCACACATCCGTGTGTATTTGTCGGTGTACATTGTACGGCGAGAGAGGAGGAATTTGATAAAAATTGTCAATAAAAATATCAATGATCCATCTCTGAATGTGTGGATGGTGCAATGGGATTCAAAAGTTCAACTTGGTTAGTGTGTGAGGATTAAAAAATTAAAAGTTTCTTACAACAACAATGTGTGTGTGTCTTGGATAATTGGAAAAAACCACATTGAACAGAACAGCTAGGCCCCAGCATTCCATTCTCTTTCATTATTGTGAGTCACAATTTGTGACTAGTGTTGATAATTTGTAATCTTGCGAAATCAAGAAAACTTACGCTGAGAAGAAGAGTTGTAAGAGTAGAGTAAATATTATTTGGACCCTTGCGTCTCCATCTTGACAACGTATTTTTATTAAAAGAAGATTAGACTGATTCAATCCCAATCATCATTTTGGAGCAAAATGATGTGGAAAATTTATTCAAGTTAAAGAAAACAAAAGATGACTCCACCCAACAATTAATCGTTATCATAAACTGAATTGATATGTACCCTGGAGGGAATTAAAATCTTAATTAAATAATCTACACGTGTAACACACACACACATGGACAAGCCTAATTGTGACATACACACACACTTTGCAAAGAAGTCGGATTGAGTCATACATATAATTAATTTTGTAACCAAAAGGAATGTAGAATTAAATTTATTATTTGTGTATGTGTGATAATAATAGGTTGCAATCTGTATCAAATAATACTGCATACACGTACACACACTGTGCACACACACATACACAAATATTTGCAGGTGTGTATGACGGAGGGAGAGCAAAATAAGATTTAAACTAAATGTTGGGAGTTCAATATCTAATTATTTACGACGCTCGTAAATTATTCTCACTATTAATCTAAAAACGTATGTAAGTAATGTATGCGTGGAGTATCACAATCCTTATTGAAGATCCCTTTGGGAAAAGGTAGAGGAGAAAAAAAAATTATTGGTGTACAATGTAAATCAGAGTTAATATCAAAATTTGTAGCACCTTCATCATCCAACCAACGAGAGAGAACTTCTCCCTCTCTCTAAGATGAAAAAAGAAGAGGAGGATAGAAAAAATTAATAACTTCATTGAATATGTAAAGTAAAGAATGGAGGAGGGAGGAAGAGAAGGAATGTAAAGTGAAGTGAGTTGATGACTATGTAACACATAGTAATTTGATAGGCTGTCCGGTTTATCGACAGCTTGATTCAATTTAATAGGCAGTCTTTGATTGAATATTGAATTGTGTGAATTGGAGTGGGGAGCTGCTCAGTTGTTTCTTGACTGCATCCCTCCTCTCCACTGTCAATATTATAGATATAGGTTGCGTGATGCTCTCCTCTTCGTAAAAAAGGGATGGTGAGACTCATCCTATCATATTTTTCGTTATTCGCTTGTCTCTCTCTCTCTCTCTCTTACACATCCACACAATCTCATCCAATCGGCACATGGCGCTATTGACGATAAAATTTTATAGAAGCTGGATCTGAGCAGCACTGAGCTGCCTCTCTCTCTCTCAAAAGAACTGTTTAAAAGATGACTAAATAAAAAACACAACATCACAAAAATTATCTCGTTCATCCCTTCAATCCAATGATTTACACATGCAAACTGTAATAAACACCTGATGCAATCCTCCTGTAAATACAGCAGGAGTAAAAAAAATCCTCTATTGCTCCAAGCAACACACAAAAACATATTTCAATAAATTTTCATAATAAGAAATAGCAGGAGCCAGGCGTTGTGTGTATTATGTGTATGTATTATGATGATGCCACAGGTCATTTCATCATTTTCTGAGACTTTATTAAATCATTAAAAAATTGTTCTATAAAGAGTCTATCAAATCTACACACCCACAGAATCCTTGTATCTCTATTCAGGCTCTACTAAAATCTCAATTACAATCTCCTGTGTATGGCTATGGCTCCTCCTCAACAATTTGTAGCCCTTCAAGCCTGCAAGGGGAAATGCAGAAGATTTGAATGTAAAATGTACTATAGAGTAAAAACATAGACTACTTTGTGTACAAATAGGATTTTCAAGAGGTCGAATTGGACGGATGGTACAGTTTTTTTAAAACTTTTTTTAGGAAAAAAGTTCAAATATATTAAGCACAAAGATGAAGATATGTGATTAAGATATGCATTTAAGGAGAGAAAAAGGATGAAATACACACAGGGAGAGGAAAGACTGCTGTTGTGTGTGTGTGTGTGTGAAAGATAGATAGAGGAGACGAGAGAGAGTGAGCTTACATAACAAATAAGAAATGAGCTTGAAAATTTTGGAATTTACAAGAAAACAGAGGAAGTACCTTGAACAGTTGGCTACGATCCCTCTGTGTGTGTGTGTGTGTAGAAGATAGTAGAATTGGGTTTTTGAAAACAAATACCTTGGCATATATTAGTACATACATTCACTTTCATGTTCCAAATCGGAGGGACATGGCCACGAAAGAGAGAGAGAGAGATACCTTATATAATATAATGAATTTTTAACCTGCAACCTGCTTTTTCCCTCGTCCTTTTTATTCTCTCTCTCTCTCTCTCCCACTCTCCTTCTCCATCCTCTGATGGATGAAATAAGAAAATGTAAATGTTGTCTAACATACTTTTACAACCTCAAAAATCTAGGGGTTCTAAACTCCACAAATCTTGAACTAGTGAACAGCTAAGGCTAGTACCCGTATCCATCCATCCCTCTCTCTCTTCCTCTGTGTGTGTGTGTGTAAAAAGATATAAGTAGTATTTTTGGGTAAAAGATTTTTTGACGAATAAACCAACAACCCACACTCTGTCTTCGTGTCTGTGTGTGTCTATGGTTAAAGTAAATAATATATTTGGGTTTTACATATATATTTAAAATACAGTAAAGCAAAAGGGGATTTTCACTGTAGAAAGAGAGACAGAGAGAGAAAAGCTTTTTGTAAACGGGAGAGTTCCTTTTCAAATTCTAAGTTTTTAAAGACAAATCCGAGTATTAAGTAAAAAGGCGGAAGATTTTGTTAGCTAAGTGAGAGGGAGTGTGTGTGATGTGATGTGTCAGTGAAATTGCATTTTCTTTCGAGTTGAGACGATACATGACTAATATTTATATATGAGATAGAGAGAGTGAATGTGTGTGTGGAGGATTGCGTGAAATTAGTTTTAAAAAATTTTGGGGTGGAAAATATATTATATGGCATCCACAATTGTATGTACTATTTACACACTATGTACAAATATGGGATTGACTGGAACATTGACAGAGGATACATGTTATGGAGGATGCGCTATTATTTATATACGTACAAGGGATGGATATACAACATAAGGGCTAGGTAAAATGTGTGTGTGTGTACAGAGAGAGAGAGAAGTAAGGAGATGAGAGAGGGACAGACAAAGTTGGTGATTATATATTTGTACGAGGAAAAAGGCAAAGGCCTTGACCGCATCTCACGCAACCACCGTTTTTTCCAAAAAGGACGGTTCCCTATTTTTCCCTCCTTTGCGCCAGTTTTTTGATGATTTGGCAAGTTTTTTCATCTTTTCTTTCCATCTCTCCCTCTCTCCCTGTGTGTGTTTGTGTGTATCCCTTAACTTCTTATGCGTATGCCTCCCTATAACTCCTCTCTAAACTAAATTTACTCTTTTCCACACACACAGCCTTCTATATATACCTCACTCACACACACAGGCTCACTGTGTGTGTGTGGACGAGGGAGGGGGGTTAGTGTGGTTGTTTGTTGTCGAAGAAAAAATACATGGAAAATATCCCATTTTCTCTCCTTTTTTTCCCTTTCATCCCTTTTAATCCTGATTCCTCCTCCTTCCCTTCATCTTACAACTCTCTCTCTTCCTCTCCACTTTAGAATATCGAATGTCTCTGTTGAATATTCAAAGCAAACATCTCTTTACTCTCCTCCTCTTCTCTTTGCCTATAATATGGGGGAATGCTATTAGAGATCATCAAATGGTCTATCAAATAGTGTAGTCAAATAGGATGAAGAAAATCAAGTAGAGAGAGAAAGAGAAGCAGGAGAAAATTCGGGGAATTCAAATCATATTAACTTGTATTTCAAACTGAGGAGGGAAAGGGAAAGAACAAATGTCCGCTAGACAAACTCACACAAAGACACAAACGTGGGAGAGAGAAGAGAGGGGACTGACCAAAAACCCCCGGTATAAAAAAATCTCAAATGGAGATAATCGGACTATGTATGTAAGCCATGCAAAGTATCTCCTTACTGTTTGAATTTCAACCCGTCTTCTTACTCTACCCTTCCACTCTCTATGTGTGTGTGCCTCAATCTCCAATACTCTCTCTAGAGTCTCTTTTGATCTTTTTTCCCATTTTATGAAAAAAACTTCTCATTTATTCTCCCAGTCTCAGTTCGAAGGTACCAAAGGAAAGGGAGGTTAGTATGACTGATGTAGGTACATAGAGCGAGACATGTGTGTAGTGCGTGTGTGTGTGTAAGGACTATCATCATGGTACATTATACAGGGAAATGCAGAGTGGCTAATGTTAATGTTGGCTGATGTTCTCCTCCTCCTCCTCTCCTCTTGTCCGCCTCTTCTTCCTCGCTAAACGGAAATCTCATCTGTGATTCACATCCCTCGTGATTGATTGGTTTCCAACAATTTTTTTACCCCAAGTCAACTCAACTTGAACCTTTGGGTCAGAAAGCGACAAACAAAAAAATTTGAAGACGAACCAGAGCAAAAACTGATGTGTTTTAACTATCATACACATTATGTATTGTACGCTCGAAAGTACATTAACATTATTACGTATTCCCAGCATAAATTTTTACAGACAGTCACAACACACACCAACATTTTGCTCAGATATTTTGGCGTTGAGGCTGACTGACTGTGTGTGTGTGACGTTTTGTGTAGAGCACCTTTCCGTTTTTTTTCGCCGGCACGAAATGAAGTGAGATTTGTCGGGGGGATTTAGGAATAGTGAAAAAAAGACAACAACAAATTTTACATGCATTAACATAACTTTCTGGTGTATTACGCATTTATGTAGTCAAAGACTCTGGAGAGTATGAAAAGAGAGAGAGAGAGAGAGAAACGCCCCAGACGATGGATGGACGGAGCCAAAATTTTTTTGGGATTAATGGGCGGGTGGCGGGTTTAAGTGTGTGTATGTATTGTACAAAGAGAGGTTTTTCTTATACAAATAAATGTTGAGCAAAAGTCAATCTAGCAATGTGGATCTAGAGTACAGTAGTAATAATAATAATGAGTATTGAGTAATGAGTTCATGGTCTTCTCCTACGTCCCTCTTCCCTTCTGATCTGATCTCCTCTTCCCACAAAAACTGAACCTGAGAGACAGAGAGAGAGAAAGAGGGGTAATAAAAGATGTAGCTCACCACACTAAAAATTTGTACAGATATTTCACACGCACACACACAAAACTCCTTTGGACAATAAGCAGTATTATGTTGGATAGATATTTCGTAGATATGAGAAAGAAGAGCCTTTGACTTTTTTTTCGGTCATCTCCCACTTTCTTTTGTGTACTTCAGTATACTTCTTTGTACACAGGGAGTGTGTGTGTGCTCTGTTTGATCCCTTAGTCTGTGATTATCCATCGATTTTAAAAGGTATTAGAAGGGCTAATCGCTGGTTGTTAGTTTAGATTCTCAAATGATTTGAGACTAGGAGGACAGACGAGGACCAGGAGGAAAAAAAGATCATGTCTTTTCATATTCTTTTTTTCACAAGATATGCAAGTCGTAAGACACACACAGACAGAGGCACACAAGTTAAATACGCATAAAAGAGAGCGAGAAAGAGAGAGAGAACAAATTCAAAGTACTGGCTGGTGCCGGATTCAAAGTTGATGATAATGCTCTCTCATCTTTTTTTTTCTTAACTCTTTCACAATTTCCCTGATGACTCGGCTACTCATTTCAATGATCTGTAGGAGAGCGGAGAGCGTCTCAAAACTTTCAACAGCAATATTTACTGTTCATCCTGCTCGGTGGCTTTTTCAACTTTAGCCTGTCCAGTTTTTTCCCCTCCTTTTCACTTTTTTTTTTTACAAAATACACAAACTACTCTCGTTTCAAGAAGGGAAAATGCATGTAATTATCATATAGTTAAATTTTAAGTGTACCTGCATATCTGTGTGTATGTGTGTGTGAAAAATGTACCTTGTCGATTATATATTTTTTTATTTTGTATGTTTATGCATGTGTGACTGAGAGTTGTAACCGTACAGCAGAAAGTTTTATTGTTTTTACTCAAAATTCAAAAAATGTGGATTTTTCACAATTTTTTTCAGTAATTACATTTTTACTCCTTCCCTCACATTTCGTGTTTCATTTAGTCAAGATGACTGAATTAGTTTTTACTTACGGATTCTGATTCTGCCTCTCTCTTTTCTTCTTGGGCTGATGACTTGGTTGACCTTAGAAGTCTTGGTTTGGCTAAGCATTAGTTGGTTTTGTTCTTGGTGAACAAAAGAGAAACAACAAATCCGGGGGATAATACGGGGAGATGGGTCATTTAATATTTTAATTCATGCACACACTCTTCCTGGAGAGAGAGAGAGAGGGTAGGGAAGAAGAGGAGAAGAAATTTATCTAGTCGGCGGCCCAACTTGAAGTCAGAGGCATAAGAATAAGTGTAAAGCTCCCACTTCCCTTCTTCTTCTTCTTCTCCTCCTCTTGTTCTACTCTCATATAAAAAGTCATTTGTACAATACACAAGTACTCAAAAACTAAAAACGAAAGGAGAAGAGGGAGAAGTTATTGCCTGAATTTTGAATAGATGGAAATGAGAATATGTATTTTTTTATTAAAAAAATCCCCTGTTAATATTATAATAGTGGTCATAATATGTCTACACTGTCCTCCTCCTCTGGTTTAACTGGTCTATATGAATCTCACATTGAGGGAGTAAAAGAGGAGATATAAAAATGCCTTGATTTTATTACATATGTTAACTCTCTCTCTCTCTCTCTCGGTGTGCCGTGTGTGTGGAGGTGAGAGCTAAAAAAATTGTTCCAGCACAGTCTGTGATGAGGTAAGTTGTTCTCTTGGATTTGAATTTGGATATGGAAATGAGAAGAGAGAGAGGAAGGAAAGAGGGAGAAGAAGGAAAAAAGTTGAGGAAGCGAGTGGGTATGGACTCCAGTGCTGAATACAGAATGAGATGGAGAGAGAGAGAGGAACTGGAATGAGGGACGAGCTTGGGTTAAAAGGGTGTTGAGAGAGTCAAGTGATAGCTATTTAAATATTCAAACTTCTTCAAGTGGCTTCCTAACTAATATATACATACAGAGAGAGAAAGAGTGTGTGTGTATTGTATTGTTGTGGAGACGAGATATCCCTCAAAATTTATAAATCCAACTTGGATGGAATTACCCCAATGTGCGAGGAGGATTATTACTATTACATTATCATCTTTTGAATGAGATAATGTACCGTGTGTGTGTGTCTGTGTGTGTGGATTGAGAGAGAGAGAGAGTAAGAGAAGGAGAAGAGAGACTATTTTTATAAAAGTATATATTTGCTTGATTTTTTGAATTGTTCTTTTTTCCCTCCCCCTCTTGTGATGTTTGTGGACCACATGCCAAGCGGACAGATTGTTTTTTGAGCCCCTTTAGGCTAAAAACATGAAAAATCGGAAAATTATACCCCTTATGCTCCGACTTTTCCTATTTTACATTTTAAATTCATCGAATTACAGGATGGAAAGACGCGAGGGGTAAAAAGATCTCTGGTTCTCCATACAAATAATACATACACAGAGATACACACACACGTACAGTACATGACTGTTCCGTTCACACACACACTACCTTTACACCAGTGGGATTTTAATGGAAAACGGGCAACTGACACACACACACTCTCAGCAATACAACGAATGCTTAACTTTTTTGACTTTTTCACTGGTGTGTGTGTTGTGTGCTCCAGTCATTTTTCAATTTTAGACTCTTTGATAAATTGAAAATTACATGTCCAAAATAATTCCTCTCTCTCTCTCATTTCGT
The DNA here is from genome assembly GCA_009870185.1 of Pygmarrhopalites habei. Lineage (NCBI taxonomy): Eukaryota > Metazoa > Arthropoda > Collembola > Symphypleona > Arrhopalitidae > Pygmarrhopalites > Pygmarrhopalites habei. The sequence goes on from WJFB01000003.1 coordinate 141,040, forward strand.
TTATGAATGTGTAATCCAGACACACTCAGAATTTACAACAGTCATGTTCTTAGTATTCAAATTAACTCGAGTTAACTATATTTATGGAGTGCGTGGAGAGATGAGGTAGCTTGACTGTCTCTCTCTTTAGTCCTCTCTCTCTCAAGTCACTCTGAAGGATTTGGTCAGTGTGACCCCGGAGAATCCTAGTTTAAAAAAACTAATTGTCCAGGTAAATAATTACGAATTTTTTTACATTCCTTTGTGAAAGCCTTGACCTTTTCTTCACAAAAAATTCATTCATGATTTTCCATTTACTTTTTCTAAGCATTTTTTTAAAACTTAATTTATTCCATTTCTAAATAACGTACAACCCAATTTGTCTCCCATATTTCACTTCCCACGTGGAATTTTGAGTTATAATTCCGCGAGGACAAAATTGAGGACACCCAATCCACACAAAAAGGATAGAGTCTAATTAGCAAAATTTATTTACGATGTCCATTGGCTACTTTACGAGTCCCTCTGTTTACTTCACGTCCCTTCAATAACAATTGAACGACGATTATTGAATTTGTCTCCCTGTTCATGCGTGTGTGAGTGTGTGATCCCTGACACAGATGTTGAAAGGAGAAAGAATGTTTTAAAAAAATCTTCCAAGTGTTCATTTGTTGGCTCAGTTGAAAAAATTTCTACACTTGTAATTTACAGAGTTGAGAGTTTATTCATTATATTGTTAGCTCCTAGCAGTTACCTCTTGTTGTTATTGTTGATGTGAGAAGTCGTTGCTGCTGGTGGGGATGTGTGTGTGTGTACATGAGTGTGTGTGATGGGAAGACGTGTTCGAAGCAGTAGGAGGTCAAAATCATGCGAAAAACTATATAAACTAGGAGGCTTGGATAATTAACCCATATTTTTTTAAAACTCATCTCATCCCTTCCATCCCTTAAATTTTTTTTCTGTCCCTGTCTCAAATGTATAACTATAACAGCATCCGAGGAGTCATGACTGCTCTGCTTTTTTCTTCCCTCTCTCTCTCTCTTCAGTTTCCCTGACTCTGACTCCGCAATGGTTGTATACTAAGTAAAGTAAATTATTATCATTTCCATAAGCACGACGTTTATCGAACCGTCCATCAGTCATGATTTAGATTCCTCATCATCATCTTCCATCATCTGCAGAGGAGACTGTAGGAACTGTAGCAAATAGAATATATAGACAGTGTGTGTGTGCACTCTCTTTTGCCATGATATGCCATACTTTTCCCCCTTTAATATGCATAAGTAATCACTCGTGTCTATCATCCCTCTCATCTCTCTCCCAATGATATTTTTCATATTCCCATGTCTCTCGGGCTGACTCATAGTAGTCATTTCACTAATGCAGTCTCTTCCACAGAGAAAGAGAGAGAGAGAGAGACAGGCACACAGGGAGGGGAAGATGCAAATGGAGGAAATCAGGAGGATGGGAATCTCATAAAAATGGCTTGTAACTACGGTATACAGGACGTGGACGATATATGTGTGTGTGTAATATCTCTCAAATTTTATGTATATCACAATTTCCCCCTATTTTTCCCATTGTAAATTTGTACAGAATTATTATTATTAGTTATTAACGTTGGAGAGTGACTGTAGTGATGACTGGAATTTTGCTCTGAATATTTCTCATGATCAAGAGTTGCTGTGTGTGGATTTGTGTGTAGTGTAGCATATTGAGATTTCTCATGTAAATTTTTGGGAAAAAAGAAGAGCAATTACCTTCCCGTTTTCATATCGTGAGTAATCAACTGTTCAAATTGAGGCTTGTCGATCCACAAGCAAACAGGCACACACACAAAGATTTGAATTGTGGGACTGGTCGAAAGATTTTTTTTTCAAATGAAAATAAACAGTCGTCATTTAAACTACTCCACTCCTCTTGTAATAATATGGACATCATTTGCAACGAAGCGCTCATTAGCACAAAATGGTATGTTGACATAAATCCACGCTGAGTTGATGAACTATTTGCAAGTCATAAAATTTACCAATGAGGAAAATAGAAGTACATACCAGTCAGATTTCAGGAGAAAATGCTCTTTATATTTAGACATCTCTTACATTTTTATTAATTTCCTTTCCATTCTTGTTCAAGATTCTAAATGAAGATGATAGAGGAAGTAGAGAGAGAGAGAGGGAAATGTGGGCATGTTAATCCAGATTTTACGATCAAAGTTGCGTCCTCATCATGTAATAATTTCCAAATAATGATAATGATGATGAGTTAATTGATCTATAATATTTTGAACTGAAATGTTTCACTCTTTCCATATTAATATGCACACAGTCCACACACACACCGTCACTCGTAAGGATGTAAACACATGCAGGGGTTGCAGTGTGATGTACGAAATTTTAATTGTACAGTAGCGAGAAGCGGGGGAGGGGAGAAGACAGGAAGGGAAGGCTGAGAATATGATTTCATACGTAATAATTTCAACACTCAAAAACATGGCACGAAGTTTTTCCCAGCATAAATTATCTGGGTCCACGCTCAGGCTTGAATAAACCCTGCCGCGTACATGATACACATTACAGTATACATGGTCAATTATGATTTGATATTCACATCAAATCATTTCCCCTTAGCCAAGGAATTTAGTCATTTCTCTCTAATAAGACTCTCAGCTCCTCCAGTAGAGAACACACCAATAAAAAATACATGCGGGGCAAGTTCAAGGTTAAAATTAAATTACTGAGTTCATTGTTACAACACAAGAAGCATACAAAAATATTCATCTCATTTGAAAACACACACACAGTTCTCTCTTTCTGATTTGCGTCACAACCATAATTAAATATTGTGAATACATGTACAGCACAGTGTGTGTGTGGAGGATGGTGTGTGTGTCCAGGAAAATGGACTTTCCTTCTCCGAGGAAGATGATTAGGGAGGGGCGCATGCTTATCGGCAAATTAAAGCTTGGAGCTGTCATATTCATACATTTGTGTGTGTCTGCAGAGAAAAAGAGAGAGAGTGGATATTTCTGCATTGGAGTTTTCCAAGTTTTTTCTGCCCTTGTCTCTCTGCCTCTCTCTTTGGTCACTGGTCAAGTCTAGGCAGGGCAACTCAATGCTCCAGCAATAATAATAATAACGGGACAGGGAAAGAACCGGGCATTGTGCAATGCATTGTGTGTGGGCTGCTTATCATGAATGCATTGCAGTGTGTGTGTGTGTGTGTGTGTAAGAAAAATATTGGGAGAATGAGGAGAGTGGATCGATGAAACGGACTATGTGTGTGTGTGTGTTTTCTGCCCTGCCATCAGTAGTATGTAGATGAACAGGCGTTCTTGGCAATGGTGCATATTTCTTTTCCCACTTAATGTGCTGTCCGTCGTCCAATTCTCTCCAATTGCCCGTTTTCCCTCGTCAAATAAATGCTGAGATATGGAGATGGATATGCACAAAACACACACACATCCAAAAAAGAGAGGTATACAAATGTGTAGACCTTCACACAAACACACACACACAGTGTATGTGTTTCGGGAGAGTGAGTACCTATAGTTAATATACGTGGGGGGCTGATCATCTGTCCATCCATGAGAGCAATACGACGACGAACAAAACTTATAAACACACACAGAGACATACACACACAAGGAGAGAGGGAGAGAGAGAAAGAGACGGATAGGAAAGTATTGGAATACCAAGGCAATCTCTATCTCTCTAATTTGTTTTCCTTCTCTCTCATTCAATTTCGTCTTGTCTTTCCCATTGCCTCTCCTCCCTCTCAACTGTATGTAAACTCTAGTGTGTGTGTGTTGTCCAGTGTAGAGAGAAAGAGAGAGTGGGGAAGAGGATGAAGATGAGGATGCCATGCGATTCGATTGATGTTTTGTTTACGTCGGCAAATGATAAGTCGCCCATTGGCTATGACACGACGCTCTAAAAGTCAATAAATATTTGGCTATCCTGACTCAACTGTCCTCTCAGCAGCAGCAAAATATGAAAAAAATCTTATTATTCCCACAATAAATCCCTAAATTCCATCCAGCTAGTGCCATGATTTGTCGAAATAATTATGTAACTATTTAGCACAGTTCAATTTTTAAATAATAAATAACAGAAATGATTTCCTTCTTTTTTTGTGTATAAAAATGGAGGACTCAATCTGAGCAGCTGTTTTGATTTTTTAGAAATAATTTTAAAATCAAATTCTTTAATTATATTTTTCTTTTTCCTTGCGATTGCTTTGTCAATTCAAAAAGAATGGATTCAAAAATCCACAGAGAACGTGAGTCAGCCCATTTTGACTTTGAAGTAGCATGGATTTCAGTCTGTCTGTTGGATTGTGGTGGGGGACTAAAGGATAGGTCAGGTTTTTGATGAAATGATTAGTCGGCACACACAATTTTTTATATGGTGATGTTTTTAGAACCATCCCACACACACACAGGTGATGGGCTAATGTGCCTCCCTCCTCCTCTCACTCGTCCTTAATAATAATAAAATCTACACAATGGAATTTTTGATAAAAGCCTGTTTAGATGTAGTACATACTTATCCAGGAAAAGGTTAGACGTGTGTTTGCGTGTGTGTACGGGGTATAGAAATAAAGTTTTACTCATATGTACTACGATGAGCTCCAGAACTTTTTGATACGAGACTTTAATTGCTTTTTTAGAGGGGGAGGAAGGGAGGAGGAGAGGAGGAGGATGGAGATGATAATAAAGATACTACAAGCTTTCATCCACGTGCCTCTACTCCATCCATTATAACATGATATCACATATCAGTGAAGAGAGAGAGAGAGTTGAATTGAGTTGAGAGCAGGCTGAACGGGACGGGTTTTATCATCATCATATTATTATTGTTGTGATGAGAGTGAGTGTGTGTGTGTGTGTGAATCCTCAACCCTGTATCTCCTATGCTAATCATCATCATGTACGTACAGTCATGTTGTGCCATGGAGAAAGAGAGAAGTGAAATGAAAACAGACCCACTTCAAAAATGGATGGAGCGGATCGTCATGGATCTGGTGGATCCCTGACATCCCAAGAGTGACAGCTCTTCACTTTCACACACACACAGAACAATAACAATAACAACATGACTTTTTATAAGGAAATGTGGGAGCCAACAAAAGCAGAGATAAAGGGAGAACGGGTTAAATGTTAAATAATAAAGAGGGCTAATTCAAAACTTGAACCTCTGGAGAGTTGATTGTCAATCCTTCAATAATTTTTTAAAAAATTGTTATAGAAAATTGACGATGCTAAACAGGAATAGGAGAAGTCAAAAGCGTTTATAATTAATTTTTAAATAGGAAATGTATAACGCAATTGTGCTATCAAAAAGCTTTTAAAATATAATTTGAAAGTGAAAGCACGAAATATGGCGTAGCAAAAATTTTACAAAAGAAAATAGAAGAGATTTTTAAATAATTTAAAAATATAATTCACAGTTTAAATTTTTAAAAAAAGGGAAAGACTGGGAATAGAACGGATGGTAAAAGTAGAGCTTTAAAATATGGAGGACATGGTGGCTCGATTTCAGGAAATGTGATAGTAGAGAGGGAGAGTACAGTGTGTGTGTGTGGCATGAATACAGAGGAAGGGAGTGAGAGTGTGTGTGACGGTGAATATAATAGACATGGTCTATGGTCTATAAAAAGTGGGAAAGGATTGGATAAAATGTATTTTAAAGCGTGAGCATCCATGTAAAGTTGCGTCCTCCCGACGACTCCAGATCGATATGTAAATCCAGCCTTTTTTGCATAGAGGACCCGGTCCAGGCGCGAGTTGAAGTTTTCCAACTCCGCCTACGGAAAACCACAGCTACACACACACACACACACGTACACGTACACCAGGCTAGACCAGCCGAGGATCCGAGACGAGGCAATGAAAATGGCATTGGAAAAAAGTCTCTCTCTCTCTCTCTCTCAGCTCCATATAATATAATATAGTAGGTACTTAAGTACACTACATACACACATTTCTCTTCCCTCGACTTTTACATACATTTCCCTCTCTTTCTTTCTCTCCTACACACACACAGTCACACGTATAGCCGTCTTCCAAGAAACATTTTTATACCCACATCTTCCCTTCCCTTTGTATGTATGTGTGTGTGAGAGAGAGGGGAGAGTGGAATAGAGTAAAGCAAGGAGCTATAGGCTGAGAAGAAAAGAAAACGGCATATGAAAATGCTAAGAAACGAGGGAAAGAGAGAGAAGAAAGGCTTCTCCTTCACGTCGACGTAGATAAAGCCCGGGTATCGGTTTTCACATATATACCCTTCCTTTCAAGAAGGAACCAAAAGGAGAGCTCGAGAGTACATACAAACGTCTACAACACACACACACACTCAGACAGATATGGAAACGGACACATTTCCCTATATACTGGAAGAGAGGGAGGGAGTGTGTGTGTGTGATATTATGTAATATATAAATATAATAAAATATACAAGAGTGTGAAGATAAAGACTGTATAAACTGTGAAGACGGAGGAGGAAGGAGAGAGAGAAAGAGAGGGAGAGGAGGTTTGTGGTGTGTGTGGACCATGCGCCGCTCTTTATGCGTATGCAACATCAGCACATGACTCTCTCTCTCTCTCTTTCTGGTGTGTGTGTGTGTGAGTGTAAAAGGGCGAGAGCTGAGTGAATTTCCGTCTCCTGTCAGTCGGGATTTTTTTTGTTCCGATTAAATTGATATGCAATGAAGCTCGGCCACGGTATAAAAAAGGGTTTAATACATATCCCCAGTTCACACGTGCATGTGTCCTTCTATAGTGCTATCAACCTATTTTTTTTATCCACCTCTCTCTCTCTCCCTTCCTCGTGCCACACACACACACCACGGGATAATCATAATCTTCATCGTATCATAGTCCTAACCGAATCTAACTGATAGAGAGAGTGTGTGTGAGGGACAAAAGGAAATTTGTTGAGATGTACAAGAGAGGAAGCATAGGACGTACATATATGAAATCTTGAGAGTGGCCCTTTCTACTCGACCAAAAGAATGTTTAAATTGTCCTCAACCTCGTCCTTCAACGTCCCCTCTCTCTCTCTTTTATGCATGCATTCGGATTCAAAGAGTAAATTATTCTCTGTGTGTAGTGTGTGTGTGCAAAAGAGAGAATGAGTGGAGGCTATTGGCTGGAGATTAATGACACGTATACCTATTAAAAAATTGAAGGGGTTTATAGACAGGTAAAAAAATAGAGGGAAAGGGTTCCCAATCAAAAAGGAAGGATGTTGGACAATCCGCTGGCACACGTAGAGAGAGAGAGGAGTGTGTGTGCGTGTGAGTGTGGCTATGAGATTAGCATAATCATTTATTCACTTTTTGCGCGTGTCAAAATCCCAATGTCTATCATTTCGTAGTCTACAGAGGGATAAATTTGACTATAAAATAGGCATTCGTATGAGAAAAAGATTTTCTGATTTGAAAATTTGAAAATTCTGTGGCATTGATTTTAATGATAGTAATGGAAGAAATATTTTATTATTGGAAAATCCATTATTGACAGTTTCTCTACTCGTGATTTTTGTAATGATGATGGAACCCTTAATATGTTTTCAATTGAATTTTGAAGCAGTTAACATCATGTTATGTTACATTTTGTGCGTGTGCCTCAGGATGGATGATGTCATTTGTGACAATGAAAGGAGGGAGAGAGTCGGATGGACCTCCCCTACAGAGTTGTATTTAAGAGGAGGACTGGAGGGACACTTGAAAAAGACACTTGTGAATGTTTTGATTGATAAGCTAGATTGAAAATATTTACAATCGTCTCTCTCTCCCTCTATGCGTGTGTGTGTGCTTTCTCATGGCCTCTCCTCTGATATCCTTAAATAGACATTTTTAAAAAATGGATGTACAATTGGATGTGAGTAGAGAATCGTGTATGTTGTTCAAATTCAAATTTAAAAATTTAGACTCAACCACACCACGGTTAAGAGTCACCATTGAATTGGTCCTACTGGACCATACAAGCGAAGCTTGGTCGCTCTTCGTGTAGAAAAAGTTTTCCGGGATTTTTTCTCTGCGATTCGGATATTTTTCAATAGAAATTCTCTCTCTCTCTCTCTCTCTCTCTCTCTTTATCCCATTTGAATTTGACAATAATGCAGGACTCAAGTGCTAGTCCAACTTTTTCACACACACACGCTGTACACAGTGTGTACTACACACACAGAGAGAAAGAAAAGGCCTTTCTCCTTCAAAAAAAGCATTTGGTTACGTTAGACTGGACGAGGACTGTAGCGATAAAAAACTGTTTAAAGGCTATTCTCACTACGTGTGTGTGTGTGGACTGCATGGCAAGACCGCTTTGACTGCTGCCCGTTGATACATTTTTTTCCTTTTCAAGTGGAAATTGGACTTGGAGGAAAAATGTGAAAGTGAAATTTTTTTTCTTCTTATATATCAACGCATAAATAGTGAATAGAAGGGAGAGAAAAGAGTCCCGGAGTCACTTCATACGCTTTTTAAGCCTCAACTTTCCCAACTTTTTTACCCATTCCCTCCCCCTCCAAAATGGGGAGTGGGGGGAAGGAAAGTGTGCGTGTGTTCAGAAAGTTTGGGTAATATTTCAATTTTTTCATAAAAATCTCAAAAAAATCCAGTCGCCCTTTATTCAAATAGAGATGAATTCTTCACTTGAACACTTTTTTTACATATATTATTTTTAAAATGTTCATTCATTTTCAAAAAATCTCCTTATCAAAAATTTTGATTCAAAATTCACAATTTGCAATTAAAATCTCATTCAATGGCTCCACACAAATAAACAAAATGTTGTACACCCAAATAAAAATATTTGCATGAGAGGATTGTGAAATGTGGAAAAAATTGGAGGAAAATTTTTAATGGGCTCACAGCATAAAGAAAGAGTATTGCATGATACTCCGTTAAGGAAACTCTAAATGGGGTGCTGGTCAATTGTGTGTGTGTACTGTGTATACGTGTATGTGGAGGGAGAGAGAGAGAAAGAGGAGAAAAATGTTGGTCCGTGAGAAATTGCAATTTGCAACAGAATGAAATGTAAAGAAGGAGAAAAAAAAATCTCCATGGCCCATTCTGTTATATGAGAATGATTTGAGTCGCCATTGTCGAGAGGACTTTGGCGTCTCTTCTCTTCTTCCCTCCCTCACTTTTTCCCCCGCATACACACACTCCCTATGTACACTGTTGTATGTACATGCTGTGTACTGTGAGGCTCCATTGAATGTAATCTAATGTATGGACTTGAATTGAATGTCCAGCGATGGAAAATGGAAATCCGAAGGGTTCTCTCTCTCTCTCTCTCTCTCTCTCTCTTGGTGCATTGACAACGACGCTTGTCCAACACGAAAATTGCGGGTGACCAATGAGATGAGGACCAACAAATTTTTTTTTGCTTGCCTAAAAGCACCCCATCACTTCCAGATGTTGCTTCAAAGATTTTTGCCATATTTTCTTACACACCGTTTCGCCCTCTCTCACTACATATTATTATCCTTATCCCCACACAAACACACACATAACACGTCACATGTGTGTCTGTCCCTGTGTGGTTATGTAGTATAAGAAGAGAGAGTTCTTGGGAAAATCCGCTGTGGAAAAAAAAGAAAATCAGTTTTTGTGTGCATTTCTTATGATGTGTGTGTGTGATGTGAAGGCTGGTGGAGTAGGACTCTCTCTCACACACACACACACATCCCGGTCATACAGTTTGATATAATCAGAGTAATAAAATAGGAATTATGTACAAGAAGGACTACGTACATACAAATGGGGCCACTCTCCCCCTCCTCCTCTCCTCTCTCTCAATGAAATATGAAGTATGAAATGAGAGGAAAAAACGAAAAATAATATTTCTGTAGTCTGTAGAATGGATCAGAGGTAAGGCTAAGCATAAGAAATGGACTTGAGAAGGAGAGAGACGGCCGTCTCTCATTCCTATTGGATGAGGAGGAGGAGGAGGGAAAGGAGAGAGGAAGCTGGAGAAAAGTAAAGTGTGTAAAGAGATGGAGAAAGACGGGGGAGGAGGAGAGAGAGAGAGTCCCAAGTTTCCCTTGGAAAAAAGGTCCCAGAGACTACCCGAACCTCTTTTCCAATTCAATCTCAACTTTATTATGTTAGCCAAACAATTTTTCCCTATTTCCGATTTCGGAATAATATTGAACCTCGGAGGTATTTTCCTCCTCCTCCTCAACTCCTCGTCTCCTCTGAGAAGGACTTCATATCTCATCATCATCCCTTCCGGTTCTCATCTTATTTATACATCCGTCTGTCCGTCCTCCACTTTATGACTTCTTCTCCTCCACTCTCCCTCTCTCTCTCTCCTCTCTCTCTGCTAGTGTGTGTGTGTTGTCACAAATTACCTCGTTGACTTGAACTTGTCGAGAGGACAGTCCTCTTCAATTTATACAAATCCTCCTTCCAAAATTCCACTCTCAACTCTCTCCCTCCTCCTCCCTCTTTCCTCTTTTTATATTTATTAAATAAAAATTGGACAATTATTAGAAGATCTTTATGCGCCAAAATTCCAGAACACGATTTTCCAACAATCCTCATGTTTTCTGATTGTCGTCGGTTTTTTAACGACCCCCTCTCCCTCTCTCTCTCTTTAAGCTTCATTTTCGAGAGCATTAGACAGTCGAATGTGAACATGCGATGACGGGTAATTGAACCAGAGAGAAAGAGAGATCAAATTCCAGTAAGACACAGTGCATTAGAAAAAATGGAAAAATCAAAAATGATTTTTTTCCAACAATCTCCACAATCTCCCCTCATTAACTGTAGCATGTCGTGCGGAGTCAGTCCTATGGTTAAATTCAATTTTAGTTTTCCTTACAATGATACAATCTTCTCCTCCTCCTCCACTACATTATTGAGGCGAGGAGAACAAGTGTAAGAGGAAAAAATAAATTTGTCCGTAAATTAAAATTCAAAATTCATAGATTATGTATATTATACATGGATTGTGTGGCCAGTACATGGACATTTGTGTTTACGTTGTGTGTGTGTGTATGGAGTTTGGATTTTTGAATGTAGGATTGCATGAATACTCATTATTTGTTCCTCACAAAAGCTACTTCATTATCCCATTATATTTTTTATGAAAAAAAAGCAAGCCACATCGCCTGTCTGTAAGGAACACGCCGTCTTTGTGTGTGCCTAGATTGAGGCGGAGGAATGGCACACACACACAAAGCATACACATTTCTGTATGAGGATAATATAAAAACACACACACACTCACTCACTCACTTGTAATATATTGCTTTTGTAAATGTAAAATGTTGGTCTTTAATATTGAAAAAGGCCGTGTGGGCTTGTAGTCATCCGTTTTGTACAAAATTTTCTGAATTGTTTTCTCTCCTCCTCCTCCACTCTTCGTCTTGTTAGTTCTTGAGTCCGGGCATGCAATATAGCATGCTACCCTCACTCACTCCTCTTTCTCTCTCCCTCTCTCTCTCTCTCTCAGCTCTTAGTAGCTTGTGTGTGTCCGGCCCGAGGAAAAAATAATAACATAATGCAAACATGGACTTTGTACCGAGGACCCTGGACTATCAGAGGGAGAGAAAGAAAATTTTCGATATTAAATCATAAATATATACACACACATGTATGTATGCACAGTGTGCATTGCACACAACAAATATTCACTTTTTCCATCGCAATTCCAAAAAAGCTGACTGGACATAATACACATACACACACACAAAGTTTGTATTGTCATAGCATGACATGACACACACACTACTACTAGACATTTGTTAGAGCATTTCATTTTTGAAGTGGTCTTCCTTCTAGTTCTCGTCTTTTGGCACAAGAGAGAAGTAAAGCGTGTATGTGTGTGTGTGGAGCACCCCAAAAAATACGTAGGACCATTTTCTCTCTCTCTCTTTCATATTTGCTAATGTTATGAGGGAGAATGAACAAAGTTGAAAAGAATGTTGATAAATATTTAAGAATATACACTTTTTTTGCTTGGTTACATCATGTTTCTCTCTCTCTCGTTGTTCATTGTAGTTGTGTGTGTGTGGAGGACCCTCCGTTTAATGTAATAATGAAGGAAATATAATGGACTGTTCTTTTCTTTTTATTCCTAGCAATTCCATCGAATATGAATATAATGCTTTTGAGTCAAACTACGTAAGCGAGGAAGGAGGACTATAGAAGAATTTTCTGTTGATATAGTTTATTTTTTTCTAATGTTTTCTCATTTCCAAATATAAATACGAGAGAAAGAGGGAGAAAGGGAGGAGGAGGGGAGGGTGAGCTAACAACTTACTCATGTATGAAGTAGATATTTCTATGTATAGACTTTCTCCTCCTCCTCCTCCTCTTCCTCCAGCTCATACATGACTAATGGTCTTCCGTTGAAGAAAGTCCACTCAGTTATTCCACAATTTCCATGAATCCCATGTCTTTAAGGCTTTCTCGATTGCCATCTTAATGGAAATTCTTGAGTTCATATCTCCAGCCTACATTTTTGACAATTTTTTTCCTTCTCCTCCTCCGCCATTCTTCCATATAATATAAAAATATATTCTTCTCCAGAATACATTTCCAGTATCTATATTATATTAACTGTCGCAAAGGTACTTAAGGATTCAGAGAAATAAAGAGACGAGGGAAAAAATTCCTACAATTTTTTTATTCTTCGTCTTGTTTTTTTTCTATTCAATTCACATTACACAAGTCCGCTACACACGCACATTGTTTTTCCTTTCATGACGATTATCCTTTATTCTCTCTTGGATGATGACAAACAAAGTTTTGGCCATTCTTCTCAATGGTGACTATTAAATAGGCTAATTCAAAGAGAGGGACACAATGCAACCTAATAATGAAAAAGTAAATATAATTCTTATACAAAATAGTTATAGTTATGGCTACTTTTTCAAGGCAATTTTGTCAATTATTTATTGTACAGCAAAAACTTGTACAAATTATTATATTTAGAATACACAAAATCGTTTATATAATTGCAGTCATTTTTTTAACTACGAAATGCTAACTTTTTTACATAATTGAGTTTCTTCACAACTTTGAAAATGAGGGATGAAAAATAATGGAGAGTATAAAATTTAAAATAAAGATTTCATGTGGACAATATAAAAAAGTTTATTTACCATTATTTGAGAAAAATTTTTATTTTCAAAATTGTGAGGGAGGGAAGGACATGCATGCATAAGTGAGTGAGTAGTTTTGTCCTCATTCGCCAAAACCAACAGACAAAGTCTCATGGGGAATTTGGCACACGCACATCCACACACACACACACACAGAAGAGGAAGAGCGGGAGAAAGCAGGAAAACGGGGATTTTACAATAAAGTCCTTTTCTGAATTTTCCTGGCTTCGTTATCCCACACACACAGAAAAGGGAAATGGAGAAATGGGAAGAGAAGCGGAGGCTGAAGAGTTGGGAGACTGGAGGAAGAAAATAAGAATTTGAGAATAATACGAATGCTCAGTGAATACGAAAGAGAGTAGAAAAATTCAAATGGAGGAGGAATGAGGCTGAAGGGCTTTGCCTACACAGTAGACACAGAGAGAGAAAGAGAGAGCAAGCGCCATTTCTCAAGACTTGCAATTTCTAGCATTCCCAAAATTCGCAATTTTCTTCTCTCTTGATCCTCCTCCGCCTCTTCATCTTTTTCCATTTCCGGCCTCCTCCTCCTCCTTTTTCTCGGAGAATTCGAAAAATACGGGGGATGGAGAGAGAGAGTGATGTGGAGGAAATTCATAAGCTTTACTGTGTCTATATGAGAGAGAAACACACAATACGAAGGGTAAAGTAGGGAACATTTTTCGATAGTAAATACATGGTAGAGAGAAATGTATTGTTATTCGATATTTCTCCATTTTTATCTGGACTGTGTCATGTTCGCTGTGTTTTGTCTATTCTCTTTCTCTACCTTGTCGGCATCCAAGCGCATTGTCATTTAATTTCATTGTATTTTTATTTCATGGCTCTTCCCTTTACACACACACACACACACACAATGAGGAAGAGTCACGATGGAGAAATAGGAAAAGAAATGGCCATTTTTATTCAGCATGCAATCAGGAACAGTTTCGGAATGAATGCTTTATGGTCTGCCTTTTATTTTAAAAATATTGACGAACGCACAAACTTCTTCTCTGTCTCAGCATGCGGACAGGATTTTTCAGAAAATAGATAGAAAATGTGGAATTGTCTTGAGTAAAATTGTATGAAATTATAATAATCATATTCTCTATGCTGGTATAAAAATACTAGAATACAGCAGTTTTTCTAAAAAAAATTGTATAAATCCTCTCTTTTTATCTTCCTTTTTATATCTCTGTACAAAGGATACCTGTAAATTTATGGTCCAATTTCACGCTAGTACCACAATCCTCATTTGGAGACTAACGACTTGTAAAAATTCTCTCTCTCTCTCCCTCTCTGCAAAATTCACAGGGTCTTCATAATGAAGGAATATAAAATCTAACGGGATTTTCCCCGCATTCCCTCTCCTCCTCTCTTGTCTATTTTATCCTTTTATCCAAATGCAAAAGAAAATTCTCCCTCCGGCTCCTCCTCATTACACTCAGTTTGACAATGAGTGGATTCTACAATAGACATTGCAGTGCATTGTATCCATTTCGTCATATTTTCTACATTTACATCTTCATCGGATGAACGCTGGGTGTCCACTAGAAAAGAAATGATAAAGAATAAGAATTTAGATTTGAGGACATTTACACTCCTCTTGTCCACACACACACAACGTTTTTAGTTTCGCCTGTGAACACATTGTCATCCTGACACACACACACACTGTTCCCTTTATATGTACGATTGTACATGTAGACATGTAAGGGAGAGGAGAGAGAATTCTCCATAGATATTCTTTTGGGATATTTTGTCCCCCTAATTTTTACCTGTTCAATGGCTCCTCATTTTCGGTGGTGAGTAAAAGTAGTCGAGTGGTTGTTCAAGAAATCCCTTGGATTTCCTCCATTTTTTTGAATGTTCAAGTAGATGCAGACGAGGGAGCAGTGACACACACAAACACCAGAAGCCTCCTCCTCTCTCTTTTTTCCATTTAATATTTTTTGGGGATAAAATAATATATAATATTCTTTGATTGCCGTGTATCCGGTTTCCCCCATAATGTTCAAAAACTTTTTTTCTGTCATGGGGAGTCCCTGTCTGTCTGTGTCTTTCAATTGTAGAAAAGGAGGAAGAGCCATTCACAAAAAAGGATGAGGAGTGCAATGGCTACTATTATAGACAAGAGTTTGGAGGTAGAGAGGGTGAACCACAGGAATACATAAACAGAGAGAGGGAGAGAAAGGAGCACAGGAGCAAACCACGTTCATGGACTCGAGTATAATTTTTGTGATTTAAATCCAAGCTTAATTTAATGTACATTATGTATCCACATTTGTGTGTAGCCTGAGTGTGTGTGTCTGTTTCCATCTTCATGGAAAAATGCACAGTTAGTTGAAATGGTGATGGTAGTTACTATAACACAATAAGATAAAAATACAAGAGTGTCATAGTATGAAAAAAATAAAAATGTATTCCGAGTGTGTGTGTGAAGAATGGATGCGAGGAACCAATGAGAATGCAGGAATGACTTGACAAGTTTTTTTTCTTTCAAAAATCTTACATAATATTACGAGTCTACTTGTTTTGAAAGGGTGATACTGTTTGTGTGTAGGTAAAGGGATTTTTCCCTGAAAATGGAAAAATAAAGGCAAAAATAAAAATCCCACGATCAGGAATGAAGGCAATAAATTCCATGAGCTAAATCATCTCATGTGTATGAACAGAAGAGAAGAGAAGGAGAGAGAAAGGGGGAATGAAAAATAAGGGGTTACACCTTTGAAATCCCCTCAGTTTTGTTTCCCTACATAGGAAATGGGTCTAAAGGTGTACACACACATTGTGTTGTGTTGTGTGTGTGTGAAGGGAAAAAAGGGTAACAATCTTGCTGAATAATTTTGTGTATTTGATATTTTTTCTCATTCTGGGGAAAAATCCTTCTCTCCTTTTCTGTATATTTATTAGTTACATCATGTGTACTACAGTGTACAAATTTTTTTTAACAATTAAGTCCTTTTCCTCTCTCTCTCTTTTTCTCTGTTGCTCTCCTTCATCAATCCATTCAATTCATTTTTACGTTCTCATCCTCGGAAACTCATTGAGAATTTATTTTGGGGAGAAAAGGAAGGGCTCTTCCCAGTACATAGTGTTATGTAATGTGTACAAAAATACACTAATGTACACAGAAGGATGGATTTTTACTCCTTTCCAAAAAAATGGAAGGTCCTAATGGGTTAGAATTGTTAAAAAATTAGGGATCCCCTTCACTCTTGAAATTCACTCTTTTTTTTCTTTCCCTGGGACCATCTATTCACACACAAATGTCTCTCTCCCTCTCTCTCTCTTTTCTCAAAGACTCAAAACTGTATTCCAAAAATTCAGAAATGGGTTGAACTACTTCATCCTTCATCCAGTTCGTCTGACGTCAAACAGAGAATCTAATCTACAATGCATGAAGAGAGGGAGAAACTGTCCATTCCACTATACGCACACACACACAAATCCGAACATGGGAGTCAGGTTATTTTTCCTCTGGATATTGATAAAAGTTATTCACGGCAAATTATCCCGGTTCCAGGGAAACAATTGAGAATTTGTATTTATATCCACTTTCTTCTCTACTCACGGCTCAGGTTAAGTCCATTACCCTGAGGATCCCTCCTATCTCTCTCTCTCACACACACACACACACACAAATACACAATTTTAGGAAATATTGGAGACTGTACTCTCTCCCATTCATTTTTACATCAGCCACACATGTACAGATGTGCTTACAAAGTATGTAGTACAGCACAGTGTGTAGAGTTTAATGGAACTTTTTTTTATTTTCCGTTTTCCATTTGTAAATAATTTTTTTAAAGGCGTGAAGACTACTCTGAACCAATAAATATGTACAGAGACTCATCTTTTCCGTCTATAAAAATTACAGTGGACACCTACCCTTCATATGTAGTACGTACATAAAGGATTTTGACTTTTATCCGTGAAAAATTCAGAATTACATATTTTTCTTGATAATTGTAAAATTGTATCCTCCTCTCTCTAATCGACCCACGCACACCCAGAGTCGTATATACCGGAGAGACGTATATTGACTCAAAAGGTTTTTATTCTATTTTTTCCGGATTTTATGCATCATTTTCATAAATACTATTCATCCCCCATCTATAATTAGAGTGTACACACACACATTCACTCTCTCTTTCAAGAGTGTAACAATGGCCCACATACAAAAATAGACAGTGTCTGTGTTTCATATGGAATGTAAAAGGATTGAAAAAAAAGTTGCACATGCCATGTTTTCCCTATTGAATTTCCAATAATTTTATAGCCATGCCTTTTTATTGAGGAAAAAAGAGAAAAGGGGTAGTCACATCAAAATGTATATTGTTCCTCACCCGTCATAAATGGGATCCTTGATCGTATTGACATTACCCGGATTCACACTGCACTCCTCTTGTGCCTGTGTTATGTGTGTTTGTGTGATCCGATGGGCAGTTAACAAGTGTGAAGATTATTAACATAAGCATGGGCATAAATCACGGGAAGGAAAGGGAGAAACGTTTTTAGACTCTCATGTCCATGACAATCCGGCTAAAGCCTGTGTTTTTTATTCACACCCAGAGAGAGAGAGTATAAGACACATGTAGAATGGTGTTCATGAAAATACCGAAAATTTTGCTTCATTTTTTGTCTCCCCGAATCTGGCTCTCGATTACGTGTGTATATACATAGAAAAAGAGTACCCTGATGTTGGATGGTGAAAACTGGGATGATGGGATTGTGTGTGTGGGTAATTCGTGAGATTCTTTCTCCTCTCCCTGTGGTTGTGTCTACATCATGACATAGCTACACGTCCTCCCGTCCTACACAGCCTAGTACATATGTAGTACAGTGCATATGCAGAATGTGGAGGGGAATTTTCTACCCCTTTGATACCCAAATCTGGCTGGCTATGTATGTGCGTGTGTGTGGGCTCTTTATTATGTGGGGATACATGAGTGTGATAAGAGGGAGAGAGAAGAGCTACCCCCATCATCTCGTAGTTCATTTGATTTGAGTAGGAACCCCTTGTCTGACTCCTCCTTGGTGATATTTTATATCTAGTTACATCAATGTCGGCTTTATAGGCTTGACTACATGAGGAAGGGGTCAAGATGTCACAGCCATTATATTAACTTTCAATTTTTACCCACCCCCCACACACACTCACTCACACTCTCCTTCTCCATATGGACTCTACTCCTGTCTGGTTTATCTATTGTACTGTATCAAATGCTAATGTCTACAGTGACAGCCTCTTATTTTGCACTATTTTTCTCGGAGAGTCAAAATCCTCCTCCTGAAAGATGCGGTGTCGCATCCACGTGACTTTATTGAGACCCGTCCATTATCAGTCTTTTTAACCCTCCTCACAAAGATGCATTGTTGAAAATCAACCTAAATTAACAAATTCAGATTTAATTATTCCAGAAGATGAAGTCAATAGTCATTCAAAAATGTAAATTGGATTTTTGACATGTGACCCTTGAGCCCAAGCAGGATCACACAAAAATGAATCTTTAAAAAGGAAGGACATTCAAGAGAGAATGTGGATGACGTGTGCGTGTGTGTGTACTAGAAAATAAATTTGCCTATTGAAGGAAGGCATTCGAGTGGAAAATAAAATAAAATGTACATAGAGAGTCTCTGATAAGCCATTTATGTGTGTGTGTGTAGGTATGTGTGTGGGGAAAAATATTCTAAGACGTTCGTTGCAGTGTGAATTTTACTTCTTATACATATACTCTCTTTATTTGGTGAAAGGGAAGAAGGAGAAAGTGAGAAAACTCAGACTTTGGTTGTTGGTTGACTTGAGAATCTATAGGAAAATCGGAGAGCAATGGCAATGGTACCTTTGCCGCCTCCCCCTCTCCTTCTCCTCTGTCCACTTCCTCTTGAAGAGAAGAGAAAGAGACGGAGACCGTGGAAGAGAGGGAGGGAGAAGAAAAGTGGGAGAAAAGAAGTCTTGACTATCCATCCATCCATAGATTGTGTGGGCAAATGTCGGCGAATAGAGACGAGGAGAACTTTTCTGACTAATGCAATCGTCGCTGAGCCCCCCTCCCTCCCTCCTTCACAGAGAGAGAGAGAGAGAAAGAGAGAAAAAAATTGCAAATCGAATAAGTATGTGAAATGGATGGAGGTTTCTCCTCCTCACACAAAGTGAATGACTTTCTTTTCTCCCGTCCACTACTTTATTGTATTGTGAAGAGGATGAAAGTATAAAGCACCCACCGATGGCATACCAATGCCAGTCAGATGCATTACATACCCAGTGTATGCATCATCATCACCAAAACCAAAGAGAGAGAGAAAACTCTTTTATGCTTTGTCCAACTTACACACAGAGAGTAAGAGAGAGCCAAGAATATTTGTTTATAGACATTATCCACTCCAAAAATCAAAATCCTTTTCCTCCTCCTCTTCCACACGTAATAGAAAAGATTGTTGGAAGAAGGGAGTAAAAATTTTATTATTAAATAGGAAAAATTTTGGGAAAATCCAATTCGAATTCTATTCTGAATGTAGAAAATGGTTGCGAGAATGGGAGGGAATAATTTATTCAATTGGGAATAATTGGGAGTCCAATG
Source organism: Pygmarrhopalites habei (assembly GCA_009870185.1). Lineage (NCBI taxonomy): Eukaryota > Metazoa > Arthropoda > Collembola > Symphypleona > Arrhopalitidae > Pygmarrhopalites > Pygmarrhopalites habei. Next base: position 160,727 of record WJFB01000003.1, read on the forward strand.
AATTGCCATTGTAAATTGTGATTGTGCGAGAGAGAGATGGAATGGTTGCCCTCATCCTCGTCATGGATGGATTTTCAGCATTTAGGATTAGCCATTGTTGATGTTTCCACTATCCACCCACACATGTGGTCCAGGTTTGAATATCAGATAGTGTGTCACATTATACAGATGGGGAAACGGTTGTTAGGACCAGAGTGAATAGTGGGAGGAGAAGGAGGAGGAGGTTTCGTAAATGGAAGATTTTGTACAGTAATGGAAGATCCTCCTCTCTCTCTCCATTATAAATGTTTTACCTTTATATTATACAGCGAGGTAGAACAAAAAAAAGTTGCAACCTCATGAGGGTCTCTATTCCCTTGAAGGGACCCTCCGTATATCTATGTCTACTTAACGATGGTGTATTCACATTTAACAGAAATAGGTTCACTTATTATGCAGTTTGAGAATGGCCATGACATTCCTCCAGGTTTTATGTCGGAGGTGTGTCTCCTTTCTTAATGTTATGCTTGCATGTAAATTCGCGTCCACACAGGATGGCCTTGACAATGAGTGAAGAAAGGCTGGATTTTTATGAATATTTTATGCTAAATATTCAAGAAATCGTAAAATTGTATTCAAGTTTTTCTTTATGCATTTGTAGCAAAAAAATGAAAGATGTGGCGTCAATTCTTTTTTTCGTCTGTACTTTAACTGGAACAAGATTTCATATGTACAGAATCTGTACTACAGGTCAAATGATGTGAATTCACCATATTTTCATTATAAAAGTAAGGAATTCAATATTTAAATATTATGAGGGTTGTTAATTAATCAAAATTCAGAAATTACAAAAGTGTATTTTCTCTCCATTTACCCCCTCTGTACACTCTATATTTTCTCCCTCTCTATATTTTCTCCGTCCCCATCGCACCTGTCTCTTTCAACGACGACGTGTTTAAAACAAATGTCCACGCGACGTCAGTAAATACATCTCTACCCACTGTTATTTTTACCCGGGCAAAGTTTGATGACAGTTGTAATGGCCACTTGATTCCGGTCATGTCAATGCAAAGCTCGTCGGGTTTACTTTATACAGTCATTAGTCCGTTTGTTGTTTCAATTTTGGAGTGTGTGTGGTGTGCGGTAGACCACACACACACTCATTCACTCTCTTCGCAAACTCCTCTGGAGAGGGGGAGTGGAGGGGGGAGGAATTTGGTTTTATTGGTAGAAAATGGGAAGGAAAATTGTGAACGTAAATAAAGATTAGACCTCTGCACTGCAGCATGCAGAAAACTGCCATGGAATCAAGGCGATTACAACTCAAGCCCTCACCTCTCTCTCTCAACTTGATTCTCTATAGAGGAGAAAAGAGAGAGAGAGAGAGAGAGTGGGACGGAGGAGACTCATGAAAATGCCAAATGCCTACAAAAACTGGGACGTAAAGGTGTGGGAAAGGGAATCGCAGCACTTGGCCTTTTAATTAACTATTTTATTAGGAGTTCTCTTTTCAAGTGGACGCACGGGGCTTTACTTTTACTTTTTCCCCTCCTCTTCTTCCTTCCATTCGAAAACTATAGTCGCCCAATAAAACACACACACACACAAGTCCTCCCTGTAGAGGTTGAGAACTCTTGTGTCTTCTGTTGTGAGAATTTAGAGTCTATATACAATTACAAGTGTCCAGCCATGTCCAGCACTAAAATCCTTTTTTTTCTCCTCTTCCCCTCTCGCCATTTTCCCTATCTCTCCGTACTTTACAAAACATTTATTCTACCTCATTATATCTTGTCGCTCGGCTATATCTCTCCATTCTGTACAGAGAGAAAGGGAGAAGAGAGAGAGGAACTGAACAACTTAATTCATTTGACCAAAAAAATAGAATGACCAGATTTGCACTGTTCTAGCTGACAGTCTATAGGTTCCATGATGGAAGTGTATGAGTGTGTGTGTGTGTGATGATAACCAGCGGCTGTTGTGTCCATCTCACAATTCCTGCCATGCCATGCCATGTGGATAGCCTTTAAAGTGGACAGAGATTTTCCCAGGCGAGGGAAATGAGAGGTGGGAACTTTTGTGTGTGTGTCTCTCTCACTTCCTCTCTTGGATAGTCACCACTTTAAGTATGTACGTTCAGAGGGAGGGAGAAAGAAGGAGGAGGAGGAGGAGATGGACTTGGAGGACTAAAAGGGAAGGGAGGAGAGTCGAGTCTCCGGGATTGAATTGGAATGAGGAAAGAATAAGTTGATGGTGGTGATGGTGATGATGATGATAGAGTTAGAGTCAAGAGTGGCGAGAGAGAGAGAGGAAAAGAGGAGATGATGGAGGAAAGGAGAGAAAGAAAAAAAGTGTGATGTAGCATCCACATTTATATATAACTGTCTTAATAGTGGGGGATAGAGTGACTAAATAAATGGAAATGTCTGCTATATATATATATATGTGTGTATATACTATACAGGGTGGAGTGCATCGCTGGGAGGAGGAGAAAAAAGTGTAAAAGTTGAGTTGAGAAAGCAGGGGCTGGGATAAGATGTGGATATAGGTTGTATACATGGACTGTGTGATGTACACAGTAGTGCTTTGTAGATGAGGAATTGAGGAAGAATAAGGGAAAGTGTTGGAGAGAAAGGAGGGAGGGAGTTAAGAGAGTGTGGGAATGGTGAAGGAATGGATGATTGCAAAGACAAGTGAAGGGACTGGCCGAGTGAATTGCATTGTGCATGAGCGTCTCCTTGGATTAAGAATGGGCAAAGAAGGAAGAGAGTGTTATACGCGCATACAGTATGTGTGTAGGCTATGAGAGAGAGAGAGAGAGAGAGAGAGAGTTGCTGTGTGTCTCTGTGTGTGTATTTTCAAGGAGAAGAGATGGAGAAAGAAGCTTTTCTTGAGGGTCGATAGACTTGCTTACTTTTATGATGAAGTCTATATATAAGTGTCGAATAGAATATAATTAAAGGCGAGGAGAAGCGAAAAGCTTTTCCTCCGACTCTCTCTTTCTCTCCCTCTCCCTCCCTCCTTCACTCTCTCTCTCTCTACACTGGTCATTCAGTTGCGAGTCAATCGATTTCTATGGGGGTTGTCGGGGGGAGGTCAATTGACTCACTACACTTTACGGAAAACGAGAGAGAAAGAATTCTTTCTCTGTGTGTGTGTCTGCCTACTCCACTCTCTCTTCATCTCTCTCTCTCCCAGCTTTCCGTTTCGTTTTCCGTTTTGCCTACCTCCTTCTTGCATAAGTAAGACTCGTACAGTATAACACAGCCACACACACACACTAAACCCTGTCCAATACTCCTCTTTCCGTATATATACTGTGTATTCATTTATATATGTGGATGTGCGTCCAGACTACATTTGCCTTCGCCAACTCTGGACCTTGTCTACACACACGCAGGCACAGAAGCTAAGAAACACACACACACACACACGAACGTCCGTGAAGAGAGAAGAAATTCATGCATGATTTCAACTTGTATTACGAGCTTAGCCTTTTACGCATTTATACTATACCCACACACACACACTCGTATATGGTAGTAGTCTCCATGATGCAGGAGTCCAGTATGTAGTTTTGTGGTAGTATACTGGAGAGAGGAGTTTCATGGACAAGACTTTATGTGGAATTGGACACAGAGGGAAGGAGAGAGAGAGGACTGCATTATTCCCGATTTCTCCGCAAAATAATCCCACCATCATCATCACATCACATGCACTCTGGCCAAACTACTCTGCATCTCTGCATACAATTTTCATCCTTCTTCCCCGCTCCTCCTCCTTTCCACTCTGTCTAATCTACGCTTCCAGGCGACAATCATGCGTCCACATTCTCTCTTTTCTCTCTCTCTCTCTCTCTCTCTCTCACACACACACACACTGTTTACCATTGATCCTTCCTTCCTCCTCTTTTTCTCTCTCTTTTTCCCCATTTATTCCATCATTTCCATTTCCGTTGGCCGTCTTTTTCTCTCTTTCTTTCTCTGAAACTTTTGTCTGTTCAGACTCTCCTCCTCCTTTGCTGTGATGACTTCATCAAGATATCATGGGAATATGAGATTTACTTTTATTATAAATATTTATATTTACTTTTATTTCGACAAATTAAAATACATCACAATTCTCCCCTCTCCAATCCCAGGTTCCAAGAGATCAATGGAAGGGAGAGAGAGAGAGAAAGCGGGAAAAAAGAGGGCGATGACATGATCAGAGAAATATTTTATTCAATATTCTCCCCAAATCTGAGTATATACAATACGTGTGTGTGTCATCTGAATGCAGACCAGTCTCTCCCGCTCTTCTTACTTTGCCATTAATTGAGGGAAAAAATATGTATAATGGATACTGAGACACACACAGGCATGGAATAAACATCGGGTACATATGAAGCTATGTAAATAGTCCCAGTAAATTTCTCTCTCTCTGCGTGTGTATATATTCCAGCCAAAGCAGAACAAGAGAGCTATGGAAAATGTGTGTGTGTTGCTCATATATTATCAGCTACTAGCCAGAAGCTAGAATGTAGTGAGTGTGTGTGTAGTAAATACGAAAGAGAGACAAAGAGAGGAGAGGAGCATGGACCCTTGGGCGCAGACAGGAAAATCCACATCTGCGGAATTGGAGTTGAGAAACCCCAGATCTGTAACTGCACCATATCTACCTTCCCTACATAACACTCTATCCATATACATGTGTATGTATGGATGTGTGTACAATGTACGTGGCCATCACTACCCGCTTGAGTACATAATCATCTCTTCTCTCTCTCTCTCAATGCCATGGCAAGTTCCGAAAAGAGGAAAAAAGGTACAGAGACTGGCTCTCTACCCTGGTCATAATGAGAATGTAAATGTATGCGTGTGCGGAAAATGAAAATGGGGAAAAATTCTTGGTAATCTTCTCTCTCTCTTTGCCCTCTCCTTGTCTGTCCACCCTCCTAGTCTCTCCTCTTAATTATTTTCCGGTGCTCAACTAAAAGGGATTCAACATTTTAGTTGGAAAAACAAAAACTGTAATTTCTTCTTTCATCAGCAGGGGGAAAAATTACACACATATTTTTTTAACAAAATAAGTTTTTGTCTAGTGTATTTAGCGGAGTGTAAAATTAATTAAAGATAAAATGGCAAAAATATTAAAAAGGGAGAGGAACCATAGTTAAAATGGATGTAGAAATAGATGTTTATATGAGCTACGTACATAATAGTACACACAGAAAAAAGAACGGTTCTTTTTGGACATTCCAGTGCATTAGGTTTTTGTTGTCCATAAAAATTGTGGAGAGGGAGAACCTCATTTCCTTATGAATACAGTTGAGAGAGAGAGTGAGGGTAATTTACGATTTCTTGGAAAAAATGAAAATTTTTGAGGAGGGGGGACTTTTATGCTCACGTCCGCATCTTATTACTCTTCAAGTCCCTCTCTCAGCATTTCAAAAAATGTGTATTATGCAAAGGGACTTCAACTGTGTGTGTGTGTGTGTGTAGAAAGGAGAAGAAAGGAGACCTTGAGACAAAAAATGGTATTGCTGAAGGTACAGTTGAACAGCTGTGGTCTGAATTTGCTGGTGCCAAGTGTCAATGGCTCCTTACAACCACTCTTTGTGTTTTGTGGTATCCTAGCTTTTTTTCCTCCTCCTTGAGTCTCCACAACGCACACACACACGCATCCTTCGGTACAATACTTAAGGGCTCACAAGAGCCACTTGAGCTGTTCATGGCCTGTTAAAAATTTTAAAACCAAAAATATGTTTCACATTTGTCTCTCGTTAAACTCAACAATTTTACATTCGAAAATATGCAGACCTCCTCCAAAAACTAGCAAAGTTCACAACTGAAACATTTCTGAAAGAATTTTAGAAAATTTTGATGGAATTTAAATTCACCAACTTTTAAATCCATCCTGAATAATGATTGCTCAATTCTGCATTGCACAATCGCAATACCTGCTGGCAAGGCAATATAACTCTCAGGGAAAAAGGAAGAAAGTGGGTGGACGTCAGTAGTCAAAATGGAAATAAAGTTTGAAGCGAATAAAACTGAAATTGACTCTCTCTCTCTCTTTTGTCTCCATGCAAACTCCAAAGCCTGGCCCTTCCAGGACACACACCAGACCAATCCAATGGAGCGAGAATTTGGGTCCGTCCACATTTCCCATTTCCATCTCCATCCCTCCCGTGTTTATACTGGGAGAGAGAGAGAGAAGAGGGAGAGATGCATAGTAATAGCTGTGGATGCTAAAGTAAATTTAGATGGATGGACATGTAGGACGGCTTTTTTTTCTATTTGCCTTTGGTCGCATATATTAGTCTGTGTGTATTTGTACTGTGTACGTACATACAATAATTTATTAGAGATTCCATCCTCGGCATCTCCAACTCTCTCTCTCTCTTGTACACCCCACACACACACTCATGTGAGTACATGTACACAAAGATGTCTCATGATGAGAGAGTTAGTCTAGATGGAGGATGGAGGACCCTTATTTGCATTGTTGCCCGATTTGCATGAAAGCACTTGGCTATCAGGGAAAAATAAAGTTTTTTCCCCTGAATTTTTTGGCTGGAAGGAAAAAGAAGGAGGGAGAAAGGTCTCTGTTTCATATCCGTATTTTTTCTGGCTAAATATTCTAGAATTATATACACTGTGTCGTGTAATACAGTGCAGTGTGTGTGTGTGTGTGTGTGGAAACTCTTGTGACCGTCGGACCCGCAAGTTCTCTCTCTCTTGAATGGATTGTACATACTAGAAGAGGAACATGGGAAAAGGAATAAAGAAGGGGAAGTTTTATAACTCAACTCCAGGGATTGTTTACATAGCATTGCATTGAATTGGCTCTTTCTGCATGTGGAAGTAGGAAATGAGAGGAGGAGAAAAACGAGAAGAAAAAAAGAATGAGAATGCGAAAAACGGGGATAAAGAAACGAAGGAGGAAGAAAGGACGGTGTGAGGACGACTGACTGACCACGACCACTCTATTCAATAGTATACAGATGAGATGACATGGGGAAGAGGGAGTCTTCGGGAGACCCGCATCTCTCTCTCTTTTCGTCCATCCCTCAAAGATGACAATGTTTTATGCATTTTCTTCTATGTACTTAGTCCGTCTTGACGGCCCCATCATCTATCTCCCACATGTATGTATCTCCATGTGGCTAACCAGAGAATCCCGCTCTGTACAATTTCAATAAGGACATGTCTCGCACCGTTTTACCTATCCAAACAAAGTGAGTGGTATAGAGAGTGGATTATATATTGTGTGTGTGTGGGTATACACAACGTATTTTTCCGTCCCTCTCTCTCTCCGTCATTATGATGAACTATGCTCTTTTTACAAACAGTTTCCCAATTTCTTACGTCTTCTTCTTCTCCGCTTTCCAATGTATTCACCCTCAGAAAATCTTTTCCAATTCAGATTACCCTCACCACTCACCAACTCCAACACAGAGGAGGAGAGTTGAGTTCCTTCTTTACTCTCTCTTTCCCTATGAACGTGTGTGTGTTGTCGCCTCGTCTTTCTGGACAAGTTGAGCCCGGCCTTGGGACAAAGCAAAGTAACTCAAAACTTTGTAACCAAAACGATTTTTAGGTTTCTCTCTCTTCTGATGTGTCCACCCAAGTGGTTCGTCTCTCTTGTTTTTCTCTGTTTGTGTGTAATGGGGAGTAGGAATGTATTTGCAACCAAAGCAGTAGAATTTGTAGTAGTAAAATGTATGTCTTCTTCTTCCTCTTTATCTCCAGCTCCTTTACCATGCAAAAACGACTCAAGTTGAAACGTTCTTTTTTGAGGAAAAAAAGTTTTTTCGTTTCCACAACTCCATTCCAGGGATACTTGAAGAGGAAGAGAAGAGATGATGGTTTGCTCAGTCCTTTAGTAAAAAACAAATTCCAATCCAATGGATACTTGGTGGAAAGAATAAAATGGGAAAAATTCTCGAGACTTAAAACACATCCATTGATTTTTCTCCACTTTTCTTTCGGAAAAACGCTAAAGAGGAGATAAAAGTGAATGTAAAATTGTAAAATATTATATTATATTGTAGACTTCATTACAGTTCAAATTAAATTTCGAAATGACGTTGTTCTCCACCATGTTGTTTCTACACACAGTCTAAATCCCAGATAGACATTTTTTTAGCTGAGTCCTTCACACCAAAAATAGTACATAAAGGGTTAAGGGAATAAAAATTATAAAATAATTTATGCAACGGCTACAGCTACACATGTCCAATCCCAATTGGTTGACTCTCTCTGCCACTCTCCACACTTTGTATGTACTGAACGTGAAATGTGGATATGAAAGGTTTAGAAGAAGCAAAAAAATTAGAATTGCACACACACGCATGACTAACTTTGTAGCTCCTTTTGGCTTTAGGTGGTTGTGATTAATAAAAGATTTGGATGATTGTGTGTGTGTGTGAATGGTGATAGGCTGATTGTTGAATATATGATTTTTTTGTGTGTGTGATCTATGTATGATTCAATTGCTGGCATCATGATGACCGTCTGCACAGACACACTCTCTCTCATACACACGCGGCAACACACACACACAAAATATAATATAATGTCTCGATCCATCCTGCCCAGTCAATTTTTTTCGGGCACACAAGTACATATCCCTGGATGGGGTTGAGCCTTAAGAAGGTTTAAATTCCGAGAGAGAGAAAGAGAGAATGACAATCTGCCTAGAGAATCGTGGATGCATGGATATAAAAGAATATAAAAAAGGATACATAATATGGCGTGAATGATGATCGCGATGCTGGTACACTACACACACACACTCTCACTCGTGTACAGAGGGAATCCAGTCACTGTGACATGATGTACATATGACTACAGGCACAAAAAACTATAATATAATCGTCCTGGCGCAAGCCTTTCTTTATAATGTTAAAATATATTTCAATGTGTGTGTGTGTTAATGGGAGCCGGGTACAAAAAAGGGTTAGTATTTTTTTATCATCATCAAACAAAATCCATTTAAAGTAGCCCCATTCTATGCCCTCTACATTATGTATGTGTGGATCCCTTCAAAGCTGAAGGGCCCCTCTCTCTCTCTCTATAAGTCTAATAGGCTATTTTTTTATTTGGGATGTTGTGGACTGGGTGCTGTTACTGTTGTTACTTCATTTTTTCATTTAATGCCTTTGCATCTATTTTGACCATCATACATATGCATCTTCATAAAATGTATGTACGGCATTACAAAAGGAATGTAAATGTAAAGGGATTGAATGGAGGGAAGTACGATCACCGCACTCCACTCATTGGCTCCATATTTGTAGTACGAGAGCAAAAAAAATTAAAGACACAATTCATTTCTCAAGTTCTCAACTGACGATGACTATCAAACACCATAGTCATGAGTTTGACACACTAAAATTATGTATGAAAAGCTATTATTACACAAACATAAAAATCATCATTGAAATTGAAAGGTAGGGAAGACAGACGAAAGCTTTTTTTAAAAAAAATGCCTTCACTCTACTTCCTTACATTTTGAACCACCTTGGAATAAATTTCTGATGAGAGAGAGAGGAAGAGAGAGTAAAGTGACTATTGAGTATTTTTTGGAGCGGGTCAAAGAGCTGGATCACACGCAAGACATGGAGACTGGATAAAAAAAATTAAATAGTAAAAAAATGGGCAGCTTCACTCTGTGTGTGTGTGTGTGTTGAACGAGTTAAAAAAGGAGGAAGGAGGTAGATGATATAAAGATAAAAAAGTGTACAAGGTAAAGCCTTTCGTCTTGTATTCTCAATTATATTTCCAGTTTGAGAACAGAGAAAGAAGAGAGAGAGAGAGAGAGAGAGGGAAAGAAAGGGGTGCAAATTTCATCTTTCAATTCAGCTGCCAATCTTGTAAACATAAAATATATATATTACCTATATGTAGTAGGAATGCGTTGTCAATAACTTTGTTATACACATACATACCATCATTTTCGTCTTCCTCTAATATCATCCACGTTTTTTATTTACCCACATTGTGAGTAACAAGGAAAAGCTCTCTCTCTCTCTCTCTCTCTGCATTTATACTCATGATATAGGAAGAGAGAGAGGGAGAGAGATGGTAGGTGTTGCTTGGTCGTTTTTTAGCTTCTTTACTTCCTAACATGAGAAGAACAAGGGAGGAGGAAGGACCACCCGTTAATACTTAAAAAATTGGAGTAATTCATGGGTAATATGTGATAATATGATCATGATCCTTCACTACACTACACTCGGATATAGAATATAGGAAAGCTCTTAAATGTCAAAACCTTTTCTTTCATGGCATGATGGAACAAGGAGAAAACGGAGATCCAAGTGCAACACACACACACATTGTACGTATGTATCTGCCATGGATCTTTACAGATGTGTATTTAATAACCCAGGATCAGTCATCCAAACTCTCCAGGACGCATAATATACAAAGCACACACACACTCTCTCACACACACAGCAGCTAATCGTAAGACTATACTGTACAATTTGTTCAAAAAACTGGAGTAGAATGGAAGAGAGAAGGGGAGAGAAAGAAAGCTTTTCATTGAGAGAAAGAAAGAGAGAGTAAAATATAAAATCTATCCTATCACCCTTCACAATGGAGAATCCAATTCTCAAGCATAATTATGTGGCTATAGACACTGGCAATTCTCTCTCTCTCTTTCTTTCTCTTCTTTAGTCAATTCGAGGAGAAATGAAATCTCAATCTGTTTGCGCTCTCAATACTTTGCTCTACTATACTTATATATGTGGCATGGCATGATGGAGGCATGCACACCTTGGATTTTTATCCGTTTTTTTCCTCACCCCGTCCATGACAGGACGTGTCATGAACCCTTTTCAACTCTTCAACTATCGCATCACCACACACACACATCAGAGCTCAAACCTCAAACCGTGTGTGTCTATCCTCGTATTAGAATTTATAATTTCCGTTGCGTACTCTCTCTCATGTGAATTTGAAAAAAGATTAGGCTCAGAAGAGGCTGGGAATCTCATAGGAAGGAGAGGATTGGAGAAGAGAGGATTCAATTCATTTGAATGTGTATTGGGTGCTGTTGTCCTGTTCCCTACATGTACACGTACATACTATCTATGTAAGTTTGTCTCGGCCCTTGATTGTCCATAAAAAATATGGGTGGCACACAGACACACACAATGTCAACGATCCTCATTCATATGTAATTTCATGGATACATGTACACACGTACATACGGAAGGAGGGGACTCTCATCAGCACCCCTTTTCTTTTGAGAGAGAGAGAGAGAGAGTAGACACACAGCCTTTAAAATTCTATTTATTCTAGACTGTAGTCGTCAACTTAGTTCGTTTTTAGTGTCAGAATAAATTAGACTGCTTACACACACATGTACTTGTATAGGTGTTTTCTATCTCGGCAACGACCGCCATTTCAATTCTACATTTGAAAGGGTAAAGATTTCGAAATTTTGTAGTAGTGCTCCATTTTCAGCTCCAGTTAAAATCTGTGCAAGAAAAAACGTTTGATTTGACCGTTGCCTACTGTGCATTTGCATTTTTTTGTACACCACACACACACGCACACGCACACACACACAAGGTACACAGAGATTCGGATTTCAATGACATTTTTTCTGTGTGTGATTCCGAATTCATGGCCTGACACACATACACACATATGTCGGGGAGAGTCGGGATTGGTGTAATAATTTAGTTGTAGCCGCTTCCAGATAAAAAAAGAACTAACTTGATTTGAATTTCAGTTTGATTTTTTCTATTCAATTCAATTCTGGGTGTCTCCTCCTTCCATCCTATCGTCTATCCCCATATGGCACTAATTGTCTTTTTTCGTCTCTCTCTCTGTCCTGCACAATGTAACAATAAAAAAGGGCTGTTCATACATTTCGAGCATTGTGTAGTGCCTCAATGAATAAGGATTGCTATGTTTGTGAATGAAAGTAGATAGTTGATGATTATTACTATGCAGATATTCATTCCCTTCTGTTATTGTACATCGTGTCACTTCTACAGCTGGAGAGTGAAGAGAGTGAGAGATGTTACATTAACAACCAAATTTTTGTATGGAATTATTTTTTTTTCCATAATATAATTCCAATTCTTTGGGGACAAAAGAGTTAAACGGGGAAACAAATATATTACTACTCTACATGTTGTATGTCTGTACGAATGCACATTGTACTTTTTTCCCATTTACATTTTGCACTTGCAACTAAAGGCAAAAATCCTCCTCTATTATTTTTCTGTCATGACCAGTAGACCGTATAGGCAGGCTACAAGCTTTATGTATATGAAATAGGAGAGAGGACAGTGGTAACACTATTGTATTGTAGTTAGTATTGTTACTGTTGAGAACGAGATGAAGAGAGAAGGAAGAAGAGAGAGAGAGAAGTTCATCGAACTATCAAGGGAAAACTATTTTTTTCAGATTGCTCCTGCACATCTCCAATGTATTTTTCCAATGATGATGCTTATGTTGCATCTTCTTCGCCTTGTACTGCACAAATCCTGTATTGCAGTTATTTAAATGTTATATTCTTTAAATGAAACTTTATTTTTAGTTTATAGGGAGGAATGTTGATGATTTCCTTGCTCATAATTCCGCACAATTTTTTTTGAAAGGAGAGGATTTATAGAAATTAGGCAAGTTAATACAAATCAAATTAATCCCTCCCCCACTCATCCTTCCCTCCTGCAAAAGCTATGATGTAGAAGCTAATGAAAAAAGAGGGGAAAGAGAGAGAGAGAGAGGAGGGGAAAAAGCTCAGCGGAGGAGAGTTAATCGAACCATTAAATGAACTGTCATTAACAGTTGCTGATTCCGACTCGCTAACTTTTATGACGATCATTTTCTTGAGCTATCGAAAACATAAAGAAAAGGAGAAGAAGAAAAAAAATCAAGGAAAATTATTGTCTTCAAAAATATACACTCACATCTCACCACACACACACTCTTACACTAGTGAACACACACCAGGGAAAGAGGGGAGAAGGGACACACACACGAACAATTATGATATTATAGAAAATATGGAGTCTGTGTTTGAGAATTCTATTACTTTGTCCACCCTGAGAATGACCAATGGAGAAATAGAGGAGGGAGACCATAGCAGTAACTACTAAATTACGAATATTACCTTTTAAAGATAACTCTTAACGGGAGGAAAATCCTTGGCTCCTTTTTTTCACCATTTGATCTCTGGAAATTGGATTCAGCTGGAAAAGAATAGTAGCAACTAGGAATTAAATTACGAATTAATACAATGAACTCATGTAAATTTCTATTTCTGTAATCTTCTCAACTGTGTAAATATGTATTAATTCCAAAAAAGCAAAACTAACGATCAATTCTTTTCCCTTTTTTGCGTTTGTGTGCATTTTTCTCCAGTTTTTGTGTGTCTAGTGAAGCTCAGACTGGACATCACATGGACACATGATTTTTATTTCTTTTCTTTTCTCTGACCATCCCACAGTTTCGGAACAAAGTAGTAGTAGTAGTATTGGGAAGAAGAAGTAGAAAACAGGAAGGGGGCAAGTGAAAGATAGAGAAGAGAAGGGAAAAAAGGGGAAAGTGGAATGTCCAGCGGAGTACGGAGAAAGATTCCCTTGAGACTACTATATTAAGAGAAGAGTCTCTCCCAAAAGTCCCAGAAGAGACCTACATTGTAATACATTTGTATCCTTCCATGTTTTACAATATGAATATATAAGTGAAGGACGACAGACTTTGGAGCCAAAATGTACTTTTTTCCCCTACTCTTCTCTCCTCTGAACATGGGTCTCTCTACTCTCTCTCGCTATGTATGTGTGTGTGTGGATACCCCATTCTTTCTATCTATCTATACATCTCAACTCCTAATCTTCTCCTCCTCCCCTCCCATACATTTTGGAAGGACAGACTCGAAAATTCACTTTGCATTTCTATTCCTTCCCCTTCTTCACCTTACATTACATAAGAAACTATAAGATTAGGAAAGGAGATTCAGGGGTCGAGGTTTCTTTTTTTTAAAAAAAACTCACGGTCCACATGAACACAGTACACAATGGAATGGGTAAAGCTGGGGTACGGTAACAAATTCTGATTTTCGTGGGTGCAATTTCTACACACATGTCTGTTTTTATCTGCATGTAGACTCTCTGTGGGTTATATGGACTTTCCATGTTTTGTTCGTAACCCTCGTCCGTCGTAAATGTAAAATATATGCCTAAATTTGTTTCAATTTACATGCATATTTGGACAGAACTTTCTCCATTCGCTTGTGTGTGTGTGTGTACAAAGAGCATGTGGGTAGTTACTGCACTGTATAGAAGATATTACTTGGGTACAATATAGGAATTTATACAAGTTATAAGGAAATGGACCAGGAGGGAATAATTCTTCAAAATCTGGCCAGTCAACCATGTCAATTGTAATTTTTGAACAAGTTATGTGGGGGGATTCAAAACCACGGATCTTTTTCGATGAGCAGTCAAGTAGGAGATACACATGTATCTATCTTGTAGTTTCTTTCCCCCTTATGTATTTCCGAAAATTTAGGTAGTAACAAGACGAATTATTTTTTTAAATGAATTTTTATGAAAATCATATTTAGAAGGGGTACATATTAGCAAAGAATTGAGGAGGGAAGGGTTTGAAGGAATGACATTGTGTGAATTACACACAATACATGGAGGAAGGGAGGATGAAAAAAAGCCTTTTATGTTTTTTGACTGCATTTTGACTGGAGAGGATACTCCCCCCTAAAGGAAACGACGAGAGATTGCCCATGGAAGCGGAACCACAAATGTCCCAATTACTTGTCTTTTTTTACCTCATTATTTCTATGATACTGATGGGGATGGGCCTGGGCGCTGACAACGACACTTTAGTGACTGTATAGTCATAAGCAATAAAATAAAGAGTGTTTTTTTTATCCTCTCTCTCTCTCTCGTGTGTGGTGTGTTCGTCGACGGCGGTTCAAGTAATTACCTCATGTCTAAGCTCTATAGACTCTTGGAGGATTGTTTTTTTGAAGGAAAAAACAAAGTCTTTGCAAAAATCTGTTGCCACTTCACTCACAAAATTTAGTTTGCAGTCATTTTTTCACACACCCACAACCACACTCACACACACGTCAACGTACTTTGAGAAACTAATTTTATTTTTGCATGTCAGACCCAGGCACCATTAAAGACGATGTATCCGTCCTTGTTGTTGAGTGTGCAAAAATCCTTTTTTTCTCTCTCTTTGCATGCATGTTAGTGATAATTAGGAAGGAAATTGGTGTCTTGTTGTACATACTATGTTCCACTTTATGTACAATTGGAATTCCTTGTTGAAGAAAAAAGAGGAGAAGGAGAGGCAGTGATAAAAGGGTAGTTAAAAGATTGAGTGTTGTAAAGTTCTAATAATAGAAGAAGCAAGACGGAATAATAAGTTCACAATGATGGAACGGGAATTTGGGAATTGACGTTAGACATTGAATAAAGAAGAAGATACAAGTTGAACATCCCCTCTTTCTCTATGTATATAGACAGTAGAACGAGTGTTGTAATGTGTTGGATACATAGATATACACAAAGGGGGAAGTATAATGATAAAAAAAGAGGAGAAGAGGGTATATATGAATCAAACGATAAGCTGAAATGTTAAAAGAAACCCCCATCGTGTGCTGGGAAGAGTGTCCTAAACCACCCGGAGAGATTTTCCGCAAAATTCCTTTTTTATTTTCGTCCCAGTTTCCTTCCGATCTGTTGCTTCTTCTCTCTCGACCGGGGGAGTCGAGGCGAGGAGAGTGAGAACAAGGAAAAAGATCCTCCTTACACATCCCCTCACACTCACACACACACACACACATCCACAACACAGGGATGAACCACAAAATCCTCTCAGAATGATAACCCATTTGAAAAAATTCACATTCAGAGTGTTCATTAGATTGAGAGCTTACACACACCCGCCCACACCTTTCAAAACCGCTACCTTTGTATCTGTAGTCTAATTTTTAGTATTCTGTGATTGTTGTGGGATATGAACACTTTACATACACATATAGATTAAAGTGTAAGGAGAGAGAGATTCATTTTTGACAACAATATCCTACAAGGTTACAACACAATATACTTATGTATCATTGTACACTTTTAGTAATTCCTCGTCCCAGTCACCGTCAGTATCCTTCCACATCGACCCAACTTTTCTGAAATCAAATCCATCAATTTTCAGTGACGGCATTAATAATAATATAATATACGGAAATAGCCAGTACTGAACGTTGCAAAATGTGTACATTATTATGAGTCACATAGTACAGTATGTGTGTGTGTATTTGGACTTGAATAATAGAATATTATTACATTGGAAATTACAATCGTCAGCTGGTTTCAGTTCTCTCATTGAACTTTGGTATAGTACACAAAATTTTCAAAAACAAAATTCAAAGCATCAGCGTACATTTCCTGCTATAATACATTGTGTGCACAATGAAAGTTTTCTCGTGTGTCATTTCAGACCTGCATTGAATTAAAATAGTGTGTGTTTGTGTGTGTATACTTGTATATAATATTTAATATTATATGAAAAGTAACTGCTGCTGTTAGTCAGCGACCATGTCATTTTGTCATCCATTATTTTATTTTTTTAGACTGACGGACTGACCCCCTATGTCAGGGTCTTCAGAATGATGATTACATTTTAATGCTCGTCAATTAAGAGCTAATGAGCACATGACACTGCGTGGTGTCCTCCTCTCTATCTTTTTAATTCATTAGGTGTCAATGGGGGTAACTACGTGGTCATGCCTTTTTTGACTTGTAGTATGTACATCTCTCATTCAGAGTGTGCTCATTCATTTCAATGAATTTTTAGAAAACTTTTGATCTTGATCCTGATTAGATGATCCCACTTTAATTATTATTACTATTGCCTCCTGCAATATATTCTCTTTCACATATTGTGAAAACTGAAAACATTTTGGGATACAAGTAATCAGGCTCAGAATAATAATAAAGATAAAGATCAAACACACACAAAGAGAGAAAAAGAACGAGCTGGGAGTGCTCTTTCTAAAAAAAGTTGTTTTTAAAAAAGGAAAAATTGAAGGCACAACTCGAGGGGAGAAACCGTTAAAATATATATTATCTAAAATAAATAAGATTCTTCCATTAATAAAATGATACTACAGACACACACGCATAAAAACAGAGAGAACAATAAAAAAAGATTATAGTGTTAAGAGCCTATTAGAAGGGAAGAGAATAAAAAAAGGAGAATCTTCCTAATAAGGCTATAAAGGTAGTGTATAGGTGTTTGCCTATGTATAGAAGGGAGGAATAATCTTATGTAGATTTCATACGACCAACGGCGTAACGGCTAAAAAATGATAGGGGGAAAAAGGGTTGGAGAAATAAGACTATCGTGGTTGTTTCTGGTTATGTAAATGGTCTAATGAGCTGTCGTATCGCGAGCGATCGTTCTTTCAACTCTCTGTCCCTCTTCTCTTTTTTATATCATCATCATCACCGGAGAACAGAAGCCAGGAGCAGAAGCAACACACACACACATGTAGACACCCCTTTGACTTGTGTGTGGAGTGTACATAGTAAAGACGATGAGAGAAAGAGCCTATTTGCCTAATTTTTTGTGCTCACATGCATGATAAAAAAGGTGTCAACATTATATAGCTGTCTATAATGAGGTCTGGTCTGAGCACGGGCAGGACGGCCACCAGTAGCACGCAACTTAGATTGCCTATTATACAACACAACAACACACACACACATTCTTAGTTCAATTCCAACATATGCTCCTCACTTCTATTCACAGCAACAAAAAAAAGTTTTTTTTGTTGAGGACCCAACGCAAAAGGGTTACGTCCCAACGCGTGCTTCTTTCTTTTGACCATAATGTTGTATATACATAGTTAAACTTACGACGGCACGGCTCTCTCGTCCCCCGAAGAACTTTACAATTTTTTATTGAGATGCTCATGTGTGTGTGTGTGTGTTGAAAGAAGATGAAGAAGGGGAAAACCCATTTCTTTGCTTCCGTCTTGGTCTTGAGTCTTTAGTCTCTGTAAATATAATAATATGGAAGAGAAGACCAGAGGCATCATCCCTTTGCATCTTCTCCGTTTTCAGCTTGTGTCGACCAGGATCAGATGCTCCATGGATGGTGGTGGTGTGTGTGTGGAAGTGGCTACTCATTCCCAATGAAATACATAATATTTTTTAACGTTAGTCAGCATAAATAACAGTTAAAGTGTATAATATGTATTTACTCTCAATCATGTTTGAAAACATTTCATATCATATATACAGAATGTAAGAATTAAATCTCGCTCAAAACAGAAATAGTACTACCTAATCTAAAGTTTGTCAAAGATATTATCATATTTTATGATGATTTTGTATTTCAAAATAAAGTAAGGGAGGAATTGTATATTCTACTAGGTATAGTGAAATTTGAATAGATTTTGAAGAATCTTGGACAAGAACTGAAGAGAGAGAGAGAGAGAGAGGTTGAAGGGGTACTGAGTTGGAGGAGCACACTGTACAGTGCATGTGTAGTAGTGTGTACTACTACTACTACCTAATACTAATAATAACAATATGAAAAATATTTCAAGGTACCTCACTCACTCACACTATGCCTTCAAGTTCACAAATCCAAAATCTTTGTATTGACATAGGATAGGAGTTTTTTTTCGTGGTTGGTTATATAAGCTGTATAAGGAGAGGATGAAGAGAGAGTGCTGTGACCTAAAGATAGACGGATGTTGAGGCTGTAAAATGTAAAAACATATTGGGATATGTACACACATGGTCGGGTTCAGTTGGGATGGTAAAAAACAACTAATTTACATGTTAATAGTCGAAGGGTGGGACTCTGAGGGAGCCCGTCTGCAGGGCTCCTCCATTCAGCCCTTCACACTTTTGATTCACACTCACTACTCCACACGCTCTCGGTCTTTCAGTAAAACTTAAAAGGCAATAGTGGAAAGACACATGTTCATCGGGGTTTTCCTTCAGTAATACAAATTTTGGAAAAATTATTTTTTCAAAAGTGCACATCACATTTCGGAAAAAAGTAAAGTATTGGATAGTGTGTGTTTTACAGGTGGCTCCTTGGCAGCGATTGGAATTTTCATCAAACCATGTGAAACTAAAATCCTCTTCAATGTGAAAATGTGATTGATTTTCCTGGTTGTTGTTGTTGTGTGTGTGTCTGAAAACAAAACAAAGTTTATCAGCATCGTTATTATTATTATTATTCATTCACCATGTGCGGTTGTGGTGCTTCAAACCTGAAGAGTACTTACTTTTGAAGAAGAAAGTTTTTTCCCTTGGAATATAATATACTTTTTAGACGACACACACGTAATATCAATATGATTAGATCAATAAAAAATGAACAACAATGCCTTAATTATGTTAATTACCCATAATAAAAATGAATAATAATTAAAAAACTTAATTTAACTCTCTCATTTTAACAAAGACAAAGAACAGTGTTTTGTTTTTCCATTGACTTTTGATGTGTATATTTATACCTTCTGGAAAAAAATGTTGTGAATTTCAATTGCCCTTTCAAAACAATTAGTCAATCAATAATGCAAAAATATACAAAACAACGACGACGAAAGGTCTATCAACGCGACTGTTTTGAGTTTTGAGTGTCAATTAAAATCAACAAAATTATTCTTTGTTTTTTATATTTAAAATCCTTGAACTACTTAAACTTGCTCAACATAATTAACTTGTCTGAATGTGGCGTGTTACTGTTAAATGTGTATGGGTACGAGAAACAATAAGGAAAATTTAAAGTTCACAATACAATGAATATTATGAAATCAAGAATTTCATTTAAATATTACCAATATTAATCGCAACTGAAGGCATTTAAAGTCTCTAATTGCCTTTGACACCCATTACCCCAATCATAATGTCCATCGAGCATCAGAGTGGCGGTGTCGGCAGGTTCAAACGATAAGGAATTTACTAACCACGTTTAAACCACGTTGACATTTTTCTGGACTGAATCCTACTAATTCTTCTTGTCTCTCAACAAAAGTTCTCTTGGACAATGAAAATGAATATCTTGGCTGGTCTTGGAAATAGGGCATTCGTTGGAATGACAGGTTAGCAAGGTTCTTCTTGGACGAACACACACACACTACAAAATTTTAATCATTACTTTACATCAAAAAAGTTTAATTCTGGTTATTTTTCAATTATCCCTAATCACCACAACACATTCTCATCATCATGTACTTGTTCTGCTTCGCTTCCGTCCCATGCTTTTCTAACTCTTTTTTACGCCCTGTATTTATAGAACACAATTTATTGATAATTACTGATTCGTATCATCCTACTTTAGTAGTAAAATGAAAATCTAATTGAATTTTTTTTTGTTGTTTTCTTATAAATAGCGGAACCCCTCAAACGCATGGAAAGAAGTCTCAGTTCGCCAGCTACAGGTTGGTCCTCCTTTCTGAAAATATGTATTTGACTATAAAAAATAATATGTGTATCAAGACATAATAATATGTAGTTTGTAATATCTCTGGGAAATCTACATCCTCTGCATGGCATATAACAATTTCCCTTTTCCATGCAAACTGACGTCTTCAATGATAAAATCATCTGTCATGATTGATGCTCCTGCAACACATGTAGTATCAAATATGTATTTTGATACTATACCATACACAGTAAAAGATTGAGTATTCAATCTCCCCAAAATCCTCAAAAAATCTCCCAAACCTAACACAAAAAGTGACACACACAATAGCTAGCAAACACAAACACACATAGTATCTGAATGTAGTAGATACATAAACGTTACGTACAAAAGTAGGAGTTGTTCCCTATGGGGAGAGAGAGATCCATTCTTTGTGTCATGTGTATTGTCCACTGTACCGTTGCCTCCTGATTTCCCCAACATTTCCTGATTGTGAAAAAAGAGGAGGAAAAAAAGTGAATATTTAATATATAAATATAGGCAAAGTAGGTTCAATTCATGCAGATGCAACCAGATTAGAATAAATTTCCATGATTTCCTCCATTTCTATTCAATACGAAGAGTCGAGCTTATACATAGCACAGACAAAAAAAATATTATTAGGGGGTTTGGATTTTTTTTTATTTTCCGTTTTATTATTTTTACTTTCAATAGTGTAGTATGTTTGAACGTGAGAGAGATAAGAGAGAGAAGCTGATATGTGCTTAGTATCGCTTTTTCATTGCTGAGTTTTATTTTCAAACATTCTTTTAAATTTTAATTATTGAAGAGTACTATATGACAATCATTGCACGTCGTTTTGATTGATTGAAATTATCAGCGATGATCTAATAGTGTCGTAGAAAATGTCAAGGTAAAAATAACATTTACCTGGTAAAAGAGCAATATTTGGTCAAAAAGGTTGAAAATATCCTGTTTATGCCCCAAAACCTTGACGGGGGGAAGATAAAGTACGAGTGATAAAGTAGTTGTTTATTTACATATAAAAAATAGACGGGTAAGTAGGTATTATATTTCAGTGGGCTATTCTGTTTCGGTATATTTTCTGAACCCAATTCACATTAGGAGACAATTCGCTCCGTCTCTTGTCTGCCGTCTTTCAATTACAACAAAATAGATGAATGTGTTACACAGAGCACATGGCGTAGCCTCATTGCATTGCTACTAGTAAGTAGTGGTGGTTGGTAGGTATACGATGAGTTTCAAATTTATTTTTTTCTCCCGAAAGAGAATCTGTGTAAACTGTGTTTTAGTATACATATATAGACATTGTCTATACTATTTGGCTGGAAAAAGTTCCATCTGTACACTGAATTCTTCATGGGATGACTAAGGCCGACCTTTTTTCCCTACTCTCTCTCAGTGTGAGAGAGAGAGGGAGAACAAGTGGAGTTGTACCAAAGTTTACGTATTTATAGAAAATGACGAGACGGTCAAAGCTAAATCCTACACACATTACGTACTTAGCCAACTCTCGAGATAGCCACGGTCATGGCCATACGGATTTAATATAAACATGGCTGGCAGGTTACACACACTCACTCTCTCTCTCATTCTAGTAGAGCATGTTTTCGATAAAAATTTTACTCAAAAATTACATAATAATTTATGTATTTACTTTTAAAAAATTTCACGTGAGAAACTCTTTCCTTTTTTTCCTTCTATCTATACTAGGATGGATTAGGTGACATGGGACAGACTAGTAGTAGTAGACACAGTGTACATAAGTACCTTATACAAGGGAAAAAATGACATAGGTAAGAGTAGGGAGGACAATCAGGATGGTGATCGTGCAAGGGAGTAATATGGATACACAGTACACACATAAACTGCCGTTTTTCCCCATTTCCTATATATTTTCACAGTGTACATTTTTTGGGGTAAAAACATGGTGAGCAAAGAACCCCAAGCTAGAGAGAGAGGGAAAAGGTCTCCTGTCTCAGGAAATATCTAAATGGGGATGATGATCTTCAATTTCACGAGAGAGAGAGAGAAGTATGTGTTTAGTGTTTGTAAAGACCCAAGATTTACCGTACGGACTATTGTGTACATATACCGTCATGTATTGTACATAGTACATCCTTGTTCTTCCCTCTCTCCCTCTCTCTCCTTTAAGTGTATATTGTTCTCTGTATTATAATATGTACTTGCTAAATATTTCTGGTTTTTTTTCTTCCTCTCCCTCCCTCGTTTCATCCACTTTACATGGTTTTGAGGGTGAGCTTGAAGATGGTAATGTCCACAATGATGAGGGAAGTGAGAGAGAGAAAAACTTTGGTCATGTTGATGGTAGTGAGACTTGCTTCTCTTTTTTCTGTCTGCCTCACTTCAACTCCATCGTCTATCCATATCTCTCGGAGGGTAAAAGCAGGCTGAAACCTGAGGAGAATATTAATGTAGGGATATTCGCCATTTCAATTAACGCCTATCATCAGCTACATCAAAAAAAAGTTCCCTTCTTGTAATATGCTGTTACTGTCTACTGTCTATCACTTCCCATATATTCCCCTATTCTTCTTCTTCCCTTGACGTTCTCATCTTGTTACGTTACATGGGATTTCCCTCATGTATTAACGAAATGTGATGCTAGATATTATGTATTTTTCTATTCCTACATTAGTGGTTGTGTGTGTGAGTGAGTGAGTGGTTGTTTGAGTGGTTTATTTGGAAATTTCATATTCTTTACAAAATTGTCTGCCATCATATGATAAGATTGTGTGGCACTAAAATAACATTTATTCCATATCAATTTGTAAGGGAAAAAGGAGGGAAATCTTTTAGGAATGTGTTAGTGAAAAGGAATGGGAATGTTAGTTGATGACTGAGTCTAGAAAATGTGGGTATAAAAATAGGAGAGTGATCAGAGAGAGAGAGAATGATGAAAATCATATAAGCTTGGGATTAGTTAAAAGATTTGGGAGGCGGGGATGAGTCAGGATATTGAAGCGTGTGTCTATATGCAAATAGTCTCCCCTCATGCATACGAGATGAAGTGTGCGTGTGAGAGAGAGTGAGTGGGTCCAATCCAAAGGTAGTTGTGGAGTGAGGGAAAAAAAGGGTTCTGACTGACTGAAGGTGACTGTGACTGGGTCTGAGTGTGGCCCAATCGTGTGAGCGAGTTGAGGCGTACGTTGGGCAACTGTCTAGCATCACGCATATCTTTGCATTTAATCAAGAATTCAATTGAAAGGGTTGGGGAATTGAATGACTACGCAAGGATGTACTACCACCACACACACTCACATTAACATAACCTTACGCTCATTATTATTATTTTTTCTATGCTATAGACCCCTTTCTATCCTCCTGTTGGTTGGTGATCCTAGCTAGTTCTCAAGTTGTTTTTGAATGTGTACTCAAATGACATTTTAAAAATTACAATACGAATGCCTATCCATCCATCCAGCTCATAGTAGACACAAGACTAAGAAAAAGAACAAGAAAAAAACATCAGCATATGTATAGAATTGAGAGGAGGGGGGAAGAGGAAAAAATAAGTTAGCCTTTACTATTTTACTATTCAACTAGCTTGGAGCTAACACAAATACATATGAGATGAATATTGTGGAGAGAGAGATACAGTTAGGTGATAGAGATAGGGTGAAGCATAGACCTTTGGTTGGTTTTGAAAGAATGAATGAAAAGTAAGATAAAGTGAAGTGAAGTGAATGAATGGACGTGGAGATCTGAATGATGAATATAAAAAAGCAAGGCTTGGAAAAAGGAGCCTAAAGTATTTTGATATGATAATGAGTTGTGTATGTGTGTCTAGTATATATAATATGCACCAATACAAGAAGAGATGTAAGGTTCACGTGGTAAACGGTGGTCTCCTCTTCTGGGCAAACGGATGGAAGGAGAAAGATGTGAGATGGAGAGGATAGAAGAACATAAGATGAGTTGAAATGAATCCTACTTTGCTTTACAGAACCCACATGATTATGATGAAAGGCTTTAAAAAAGTTTTTTATACACATCTTCGCTTTTTAGCTTTGGCTCGGGCTGAGGTAACTCAACAACTACTCTAATAGAACTTGCTGCTGCCGTGTGTACTGTGTGTGTGTGTGTGTGTGTAGAATCACGCTTCTTGTTGTTGTTACCTTACACGGGTTCCTATAGATATACAGATTGTGTACTGACACAGTGTGCAATGGTAGGATAACGACTAACTTACCATCAACAGCAACACTAGCTCAATTTTTTTGTCCTCCTGTATCGTCTGCCTGTACACAAGGGTGTAGGTACTTATGGGATAGCGGGAGAGAGGGAGAGAGATTCTTTAGATTTGTGGAATGAAGGTACATATTTTTTATTCAGGAGAGGAGCACGAGTTCCAAACACACACAATTTATACGGTCATAGGTTCACTATGTACGGAAACGTGTGCACATAAGTGTGTGTGTGTGATGGGGACGGAGAGAGCGTTGATATTTTAAAATTTGAGCTGCTTGACACTACACTAACGATTAGGGTTAAACCAACGTGTATAATGTGCTACACTGTAAAAATTGTCAACCCTTTTGTAAAAATAGTCCTAGGAACGAGTCGAATGAGGCAGAAGACTATTTATCATATATCTGCATTTTTTTTGGGTGTGTGTGTTCTACCATTTGAGCCATCTTCCATAGAGGCGAGAGAGAGAGAGTGATGGTTGATGCTATTCTAATATGAAATAATATCTACCCACTTTTCCATTTGTATAATATGTCAACCACCTCTCGCCTTCTGTAGTGTGTACTGTATATTGTACATGGTAAATATTATAGTCCCTATAATAACAACTTACAATTTATTTTTTCCTCCGGGCCATAGACTACAGAGAGCGAGGACGACAACGATTATGCAGTTAGTAGACACTCGATTCGATTTAGGTACGGAAATGTACGGACAGACAGAGGGGGGGGGGGGGACAAAAACTAAAAAGCATTTAGAAAAAAGCATTAGATGAGATGAGGCTAGATTTGGTGAGAGAGAGAAAAGACTCGTTTCAAATTTTAAAATAGTCTCTCGTCCGCTCATCGCTCTGCATGCGTTGCTTTGTATCATTGCCTATTATATTACTCTGCATACAAAATGAGTGTAGGGTGAGAGGAGGCTTTGTCGTCTAAACCAAAAAAGATTATTTTTTTACCATGACTCTCCGGAGGAGACCGTCAACGTCACTCGACTCCCATTATTATTATACCCACGAATGTTTGTCAACCATCTAGAATTTGTGTGTGTGTGTGAAGTGCAATGTATATTGTGATTATGTAATTTACCTAATGGGTATCAACATATTTTTTGTATAATATTTTTTATGCTTTCCTTTCCCCTTAGTTCCGACTCAAGAGAGACTCTCTCCTGCTGGAGAGTAAATACAATTTTAAGGTTTTATTATTTGTACTATGATTCATAGGATAGCGTTATCTTATTACTAATTTTGTAATGCCCTCTTCCTATTTAAAATGATGGGGCACTGTCAGTTTAACTGTTCTACTGGCAGGCAAACCGTTTCGTTGAATTTGGCATATAGTATAGTATTTTGAGAAATTTTGTCTACAAGATTTTACTTTATTTTCTTCTCTCTAAATTATATTCTGTCATTTAATGGTGGATGGCTATGGTAAAAACACTACCATGATGAGAGGGAATAGCCTTGAGAGAAATAAAAATGTATTGTTCTTTGCGTTTCACAAAATTGAGGTTCGTCTAATACGTAGTCTTATTTTTATATGTGTGTGTGTTAAAGGAAGAGAGAGATAGAGAGAGAGAGCTCTCCGAATTCATTTGGAACAATTTTGGAATTAGGTGGACATGGATTTTGAGGAAAGAGGTTTGATTTTTTGACTGTCTGCATTTTTGAAACTATGATTTTCCAACAGATTGTGAGATTTATTACCTGGTCTTATTGTTATTTCTTATGTAATAAAAATAATTATGATAATTATCAAAAAAGGCTAAATTCTCAGACGGCTGGTCGAGTTAAGGATGAGGAGGACCGGGTGAGGGTTGAGCTTTATAGGAGTGTTAGTGTGTGTTGGAAGGGAGAGGGGGGAACGACGAAATTTAGGCTTGGTCTACGATTTGAGGAAGGAGGATGAGAAGGAGAAGAAGGGGATCAAAGGAGGAGAAAGGCGGAAGGTTAAAAAGTTAAAAAAGTAAAATTGAGATGCATTTTATTGTTTTTCTTGGAAGTTGAGGAACGAGAGGAGGAGGAGGAGGGAGTATACAACGTCAGTTGGCTTCCTTGCTATCTGTTAGTACACTCCTGTCAAAGGTAGCTTAATCGTGAGTTTGGCTCGTGTTATGTTTTTCCTTTTTTCTGTTCTCCTTCTTCATTTTTATTTCGAGTCAGCATTTTACCTGAATCTCTCTCTCACTCACAGAGTCAGTACGCGCCAATCATCCAAAACGCTGATATGGACTATAGTTGAATTTCTGAACAATGAAAAAATGTACATCATAAAAAAAGATAATACATGTTAGTGTTGGTATACCCATCTACACCTTTGCCATACTTTTTTAGCTGACTTGTGTGTGTGTACTTGTGAAGAGAGTACAAGTCAGAATGGGAAAGAAAAGGTTTCAAGAGAGTGAGGTACGTACGTACTTTTAACTTAATGGATTCGTGTGTGTGTGTATGGAGTAGAAAGGAAGGGAAAAAAAGTACAATGGGTATTTCGTATTTCTCCTGACATTATTTTTTCTAGATAATATACAAAGGCTCAAAATAACTGGTTACGCAATATTAAGAGTGTACAAGTGAATGATGAAATAGGTATGAAAGAGGATGAATATAGAAAAAAAACTGTTTGTTGTTGTCGGATGATGATGACTTGAGATTTTTAAAAATGTTTTTCATACGAAATACAGAAGTCACTAACACTAACTAACCAGTTTAGTTTTGAGTACGTTGATGAAGATTTATGTACAGTAAATTAACTTTGGCATGATTGAGTGGAAACTGCGAATTGGTTTGTTCAAAGTTGAGGAAAATGTACAAATTTTGCTAAGTATTGATAAGAACTGGTTTCATCTCTCGTGCTCTCTCTCTCTGTCAAACTAAACAATGATGAACTCTTCTTTGTGCCGTACATAGTAAGGGAATGGCTGTATATTTATGAAATGTACTTATTATCTATCTACCCTGTTTTTTGTTTTCTCAATGATTCACTTGCACAGTTGAATGTTATCAATAGGCCAATGAAGGGAATGATAAGGATATTATTTTGTGACAAATGTTGACTGGGGTCTCTCTCTCGTTCTTTGACTAAATAGTTTATTAAGTAGCAGTGTGAAGAAGGTTCTTAAAATAAATTGTGAGTTGTAGTAGTAGAGATAATGTATTCTTGATTGAAGGACAATTCTATTCCTTATTGATTATTTAGACTGTCCCTCACTTTCTTACTATGTATGAGACTTTAGCTAACAAAATGTACACCATAAAAGTTTTTATCATCGTCTACACTGAAGTGTGTGTATGTTAAAATAGTGTTGAACACAATCCTCATTTGACTGTACAATAGCTACATGTATGGGGTAATATAATAATATAATCCTGAAGGTTTTTGTCAGTTCAATTTCTTGGAAGGAAGGGATAGTACAATAGTACAGGTCACACACAGGTAAAATACTTGAAGATGATGGACGTATTTTTAGGATAGGAATAATGCGAATGGGATCTGTGTAGTGTACAAAAATTGTATTGTCATGCCATACGGCTCATACATCATGTATACTTTTGAATTCTATACGATTCTGTATAGCTGTGTGTGTAGAGTAGGGAGATTTAAAATAAACTGGATAAAAAAACATTTTTCCAAGTTTTATATTATTACTATTATATGGAATATTGAATTGTAGAAAAATTATTGTGAGCAAATTTTTTTCTTTCCCTTTCTCTCTCTCTCTCTCTCTCTTTCGTCTCGTGGAATATGTATGAGGGAACTTTCTGCTAGTTTATCAAATATTGTTGGATTTTTTTATTCCATGGATTGCTTTAATACTTTTTTTTCTCCTTTTTTTCCCTTTTCCACCGCTTTAGCCTGTCTGAAGCGTTTAGAGAGCTTAGCTCTGTGGGTTTTCCACCGAGCCATGCAACTATTATGGACTCATGCAAGGATAGAAGTAGTAGTGGATAGTTTATATATCTATTATTTACCTACAAGTTTAACACAAATCGAATCGAAAATGGCTTGCTCTAGGGTTTTCTTACTCTTGTGTACACGCATACATACACTTTATTATGTCTTGCGTACATACATTACTGGGGTTCGTGTGTGTGTTTTTGGGGGACTATTGTGAAGTATTTTGGAGGAATTTCGTGCTGCATATGTAAGGGTCTACACAAGTACACACACGTAACCATGAGGAGGAGTAGGAGGAAAGATGGTGTATTACTTTAGCTTTGGACTGCACACAATAGTTATTTTGCTGAGCTAAGAATAAGGACGAAAAAGGGTATTCATCTATGTATTGGTTGGTATAAAAAAGATGTGTAGGAAAAGAAAGTGAAATGAACAAGTTTTTTCTCTCTTGAATAAGACGAAATGGAACAATTATATGGATACAGTATGGTTCAAGGAATTGTAGCACAGAATTTGGATAAAGGGATGGAGAGAGACCACATTATATTGAGCATTACAATTGTATTGGTCTTGAGTTAAGGGACTGTGTATGTGTGATAGTTATAGTCAAGAAAATATGCAGGTGCTCTTTATGTCTTCAAATAATCTCACTCATAACTAGTCTCGTGGACCGAGGAGGAGGATGACGATGGAGAGTAGAGTTGTTGAATTCTGGGGATATTGATGAACTTGTGTAACTTAACTTAACTCATGGCCTTTGTACCAAATTATTTTGATATTACCTTATATTACATATACTCCATGGGTCCCTTTTTATTGTGTGTGAGAGGGAGGGTACTTTACTACACATATGTAACTCTAGTTTAATATGAAGAGAGAGAGAGAGATGGGTATGTGCGAATAAAGGAGTACGGAATAGAAATGTAGAGAGGGGACAATGAGTTTCTCACTTTCTGGCTTTGCCTTTCAAGGAACAGAGAAAACTCTACCGAGCTTACAAGTAAGAAAATCTCCGGTATTAAAGTAGTTGTTGAGCAGACGTATGTGTGTGTGTGTACTGTAGTAGTTTAGATTTATATGAGGGAAAGAGTATAATGTAGAAAATGTACAGAAGGACGTTAGTGTGGGTGCTTCTGGATTCTCAGCCGGTACATTGGAACACTGCATTGAATTTTCCTTGTTATTCTTGAAATGGAATATTTATTGAATTCTCAAGACCTTTTTATGGACCATCATTGATCTGGAAGTATGAGACTCTGATCTCTCTCTCTACTGTCCATTCCTTTCTAATTCTTTCTTTCGTTCTTACGTGGTCATACAAAATGGCTGGCTCCTTTTTTACGAGGAACAAAAGTTTCATTCTCTATGGATTTTCAAGTACGCTGAAAATATGTTAAATATCATTGTTTTTTGCAGTGAATATTAAAATATATGTAGATACAGAGTGTGTTTGTATGTGATTGCTGTGTGTTCCTCGTAATCATGTGCCATGATGGGTTTTTTTCTCGGAAGTGGAGATTAAAAATAGGAAATTGTTCTAGTAGAAAATGAAAATGCGTGGTATGCGTTCATTCATGAGTTATTGTGTTTTCTTTTTCTTGTCTTAGTCCTTTTATAGTGATGTCTAGACATGCGATGGGAGAGGAATTAAGTTGGAAATAAACTTTCAAAGTTTCAAGTTGTGTGTGGAAAGTAAATGTAAGTGGGGTAAAGTTGAGCGTGAGATTGCATAGAAAATAAAACTAGGAGAAATAATTTAAGTTTGAGGGAGAGTTCAGTCCTTGGCTCAAGGTGTCTAGACTAAGTTGTGGATATAATTTAAATTTATTACACAAAAGTTTTCTTATTTTTCTCTTTTTCTTCGTGAAATATATTGTCAATAGTTGTGTGTGAGTTACAAAGTACTAAATAAAAATGTACGTTTGTTCGTATGTAAATTAATTTAAATATGTTGATAGTATCATCTTGATACTAATAAGATAACAATTTAATTTAGAAAGTAAGTGTCTGGATTTTTTTCAGGGGAGTAGATGTGGACAGGAGAGTCAAAAAGTATACATGTATGTTTGACACATTCATGTACTCCATGTATTTGGAGGGTGGTGATGTCCATTATATTGGGATATAATGTACTTTGCATGTACTTATGTACTTGGACATAAAGGCTCTTCCTTCCGTGGTGGGATGCAGTGTGTGTGTGTGATGGGAAAGTGGGAATGGTTTGGGAAACATTCTCACTGGGAAAATGGGAATGGAGTCGAGAGAGAGAGAGAGAGAGACGGTCGGATGCTTTCTCCCCTGTTGCGAGAGCTATGATTATAGCCATTAAGTCTCTTCTGTCCAGAAAATATATTGATCGATTTTTTGGGTGCTCTCTCTCTCTCTCTCTTGCTTGTGCACGTTGCACTTGTGATAGAAATGGGCAGAGAAAGAGAACGGTGATGTGTATGCCTTCATATAGTTGGAGGAGTTTATAGACTATAGCTTAAGTACACAAATAGAAAGGAAAGGTAAATGGGGAGTTACGTAAGTAACGTGTGTGTGTAGGTCTAGGTCTCTCGCTCTCTCTCTCTCTTCCCATTTCTTCTCTCTCTTTTTGGAGAAAGATGTCTATGTCTTTTTGAGTCCCCACCGACTCAATGACTACAAGTATACGGGCTATATACAAGATTTTTCCCTCTCTCTCCCGTCTATTTTCGCTATTATTCCATTCTACATGGGCACTCTGTCTCCTTTCTCTCGCTCTTTAATGTAACTCTATTTTCATACGTGAGTGTGTGGATATGTCGAGGAGAAGGGATATGTAAGGACAGTGCAAATGCATGTAGATGTTAGTCCCTCTTTCTCTTTTCATATAATAATACTTATACAGAGAGAGTGAATCTCCCCCTTGTACTTTTACATTTGCTTCCACACCACGAACCATGGGCTAAAATATATGGTAAAAGTACATAGGAGGGGAGTACAAGTAAATGTGTAAAAGAGAGAGAGAGAGCAGTACAAGTATTCATTCGTCGTTCAATCCAACCATTTCTTCTACGTTGCCATCCTCTACTTGCTAATTAACTTGCATTTCTTGATTTCCTCAACCTGCTTTCCTTCTTCCGGTTCGACGCGCTTTCATCACCGCTTGATTTGGCACCTCAGCCAATATTACCTCAAACACCTCTCTCTCCATTCTTTCTTTCACTCTTCCCCCCCCCCCCCTCAATGTCTTATCCTTATGAGTTTTCTTGTAATTTTTTTTCCCTTCTCTCTTCTACTCATCCTACTCGGGGTTTTCCCTTTTATTGTGTAACTGCATCTCCACCTCATGAATGAGTGTGTGTGTTAGTCCTCTAGACCTGCCACACTCTTGTCTCTCTTAGTTAGTCGTGGATTCTGATTTTCATCAAATATAAAATCAGCTCATCCTCTTTTGTAAAACTTTTTTTCTCTTTTCTTTGTTTCCCTATTTCAAGTATTGTTCTTCTCTTGTTGTGGCTTGTATTGTGTGGTTATTTGAGGTGTTGAGAAGAGTTGGAAAATGTCTATCGTTGAGTATTCTAGCATAAGCATAGACTACATATGTTGTGATAAAAAAACAAATTTAAGGAAGGAAGAGAGTTTGTGTGGGGTGGGATGGGATGGGGGAAATGAACAATTTTGGTGAGATGTGTAAGAGTAAAGGAGAGGGGGGGGGGGGCTGTGGGTGAAGGAAGGAAGGATCCCATCTAAATAAATGAATATAAGGGGGATGGTTTTTGCCATAGTGGCATGGTATTGTGGTTAATCTAGCCTGGGCAGCTTCCCATGACGTCTCAAACTCATTTTCACGTTGACTGCATTATGACCTGCCGTATTTTACCCAAGATGAGACTTATATATGACGCCAGGATTTGGGATTACAGTTTTTTAAATTTATGTTTGGTGTTAATGAGCTGAGCTTCAAGAATCAAGAAGCTCTTGTTTGATCGTATTCGTGACTATTGTAGAAATAATGTGTGTGGGTGCCTACGTACTGTATTAGATTTCTTGGGTAATATCATAATTTATTTTGTGGAGAAAATGAGGTGTGTCTGTCTGTGTATCCGTTCGTCTACTTATTCCATCAAGTTATGATGACTACGTGGACATATTGTTGATGTTTAAAAAAAGGACTTTGCATTTATTTACATAATCATGTTAATATCGTAAGAGGAGATGAGAGGATAGGAAGCTCTTGAAATCCAACATCATAGTGTACATATTGTGTAGGGAAGGAAGGGATAAAAAACTGTTCCAGGGACTGTGCATGTAGGCTAATACTCTCTCAGGACTGTTCTATAAATACAAATAGATGTATAAAAAAAGGGGGAAAGAATAGAGGGAGAGGGAGGCTGGTTGGCGCAACAGGGGGATGAAGTGGAAAATCTATTCAGTCTTTCCAACTTTCCTTCTCTCTCTCATGATAAATGATTTTGCATAGGGAAATCTTTTGTAAACTAAGCTGGGATTGGCTTAACACGGCCGCCGTTTGTGTGTACGACAAGTGGTTCGCATTTTAAGAGTAAAGTGGGAACCTTTTAAACTATTAGTTTGTGTGTGTGCCTGTAACATACAGATTGTGTCAAGTGGTTGGGAAAAACTTTTAGTTTGTTCAACTAATTACAAAAAAATATAATTTATTTAGATATGCAGTGTAGTGACCAGGGAATGAGAGAGTCATTTTACATTTTAGATTATTTTCAAATATGGAAATTGCTCTCATCTTTGTTCAACCGTCTCTAGATGGGTCGTGAATAAGAATTTTCCAGATAGGGAAAAAGGAACTTGACAGATATACATGGTAATTTTGTGAAGACGAACTCACTGTGTACAAAGTACAGTTGAGTTGTGTGAGTGTATTAAGGATATGGAAAAATAAGCACAACTTTCAATAGTTTTTCTATTTGACTCGGTCTGGATAAAGAAGCTGAGGACAACACGGAAAGAGAGAGTCTGTAAAAAAGAGTTCTTTTCTGCTCGGTGACCGTCTGTCACCAGAGTTGAGGGCCAGGGGTAGATACCGAGAGAGAGAAGGAGGGATGCAAGGAGAAATACGAAAAGCCCGTAATAGGAGAGGGCGTCCGCGGGTTTTCTCCTTCGGATTTTTTTTGATAAAACGCTCACGTACTGTGACCTCTCTTTTTTCCCTCCAAGCCTCCTTTTAAGTTATGGCAGAGTTTTGCATTGAGATTCTCAAATTTGCCTTGGTGCTTCCTCCTCCTCCTCTTCTTTTTTTTCTCCTTTGGACCACTATGTATACATTTTCTATGCTTTATACTCTGGTCCTCGTCCTCGTTTTTCTACTCTCCATGGCTAGGTTGGTAGATCTTTACTCTTTTGCCGCCATCACATTCTCTTTTTTTTCTTTTCTTTTTACTATATTTTAACATTTCTCCCTCACCGACCACTTTCCCTCCTCTCTCCTTCCATTCCTGCCACACATGCATAACGAGCCGAGTTTTTTTCCTTCTTTTCTTCCTCTCTCTTTCGTGTACTATTTTTTGACTGGGAAAATCTTTATGTAGAATATAAGCTCACACTTTCCCTACGTGTGGCTGACTACCTTATTCCCTGTATGCTACCAAGTAGTATTCTTTGTATGTTGCTACCCGTGTCCGTTCTCTCTTTGGTCAAGTAAAATCGGAAGTCATAGTTATAGCTATTCGTGCTCCTGTGTACATATCTTTATTTACAATGTGTAGGGGTAGTGGCTAGCTGGGAGGAGATGGAAGTGAAAAGAGGCTATATCCATGAAGTGTCACACATACACACACTCACACAAAGCATGGTTTGTGAGTGTGAACGTACATATATTTGCATTTGAGGGCTCAACTCCAGGAACACACTTGCTATTCATGCATGCATTTGAGCATTTTGGGTCCTTCTGAATTCATGACTCTATTCTCAGAGCAGTCGTGAGTTCTTCGTCGTTCTCCTGGTTGAAGAAAGAGAAAGTTTTTTTGTGGAACGAGAGAAAGGAGGTGGTTCGGTTTTGCGAGGTTCGACTCGTTGGTTGGTTGGTTGATGGTAGATTTCATCATACATTGAAATATATTCTTGGATGGATGGAGGGGGAAAAGGATAAGAATTTTTTTTATTCTTCTCATGTGTACCTTTGTTGTATGTGCGGAACTAGAACGTACTATTGAACGTCATAGGTGTGGAGAAAGGTGAATTTTTCTATATGATATATTTTTTTGAAGACAAAATGAATGACAAAATACGTGGGTACAATATTCAGAGGGGAAATTTTTTGACAGAATTTTTAGATGAAATAAATGTGGTGAAGAAAAAAAGGATGACAATGATAAGGTAAATCCGAGAGTGGAAGTAATTATATATCTGTAAGATATGAACAAGTGTAGGTGTGAACTTGTATGTACTTTATATATATTTTATATAGATAGGAGGGAAATAGACAACCTTCTCAATTTCTGTGTGGACGTATTGATGACCGGAGCGAGAATCTTAAGTGGATTTCTGGATTCATTCGAATCAAGCTTTCCAATAAAATTGTCACTTGAGAGAGTAGGAGTCATAATTCATAATTGCGTCAAGGGAGGGTTTATAGTGTGTATGTGTGTGTTTGAACTAGTGTCTAGTATGTGCTTGGATACAAGTTATAAATAGACAGGGGGTGTATTGTGTATATATGTAGGGGGAGAGAGAGACTGTAGGTGGAAAAGTATCTGTGATGATGATGTTGGTTGGGGCTACATATTATGCTGACGGCCTTGGCTGTCGCTCCAGCCGTCAACTCATAAGATCCATTTCACTTCACAGGAAGATTTATCGTCATCAGATCATCCGGATCGTTTGGAGGAGCTTTTCTTTTTACGCTCTTTCTCCTCCTCAGACTCTTCTTCATCCTAGCACTTTCTCTTTTTTTTGCTACCCTATTTCATCCCTCATGTCTTTCTATCTTATTCACATTCTCATTTTTGAAGATCATTGGTGAGAGTAGGTTAGGCAGGGGTAAAAATAACACTTCCCTTTTTGATTTTCTAGGGTAATTTTTTTTTAAAAAAAAAACCTTCCGGTGTAAAATTATTTGATGATTTTGATAATTTGAAAGCAATTATTCTAAGACTATTGGATTTTTTGTGTGGAAGTTAAATCGCAGATACGATTAGTTTAGTCAATCTAAAGGCTAAATCTCACCGGCTTGGTCGTCCTCGCTGATTTTCTACTCGTCACTCCGAAGTGACAATCATGGATGTCGGCTTTTCTTTTTTTGATTGTTTCTGGCAGCATAAACGACATTTACACTCCCGATCACATTGTCCTATTTTTCATGAGGGATTTTTCTGTCTCTCCTTTTTTTCCCGTCTTTCTATCTCTCCCTCTCTCTCTCTCCCTTCGTGACCATGTCTACAATTTAGAATCCACAACTTTGTTGATGCTAGACATTCGTGTGTGTGTGTGTGTGCGGGTGGGTGGGTGTATTAGTCTATGTCTTCACTTTGGACTTTTGTATGCTAACGGGGAAAGTAATATAAATGACGGTGGAGAGAAAAGTGAGGGAAGCGACAGAGAGACAGGAGAGGGAAAAAAGTAAGGGGAAAAAATACAATAAGGTTTGAATTAAAACTGTACAGTCATAGTCCTGCTGTGAATACACGTCTAGCTTAATATACAATTTATATACAGAAAATAGGAGAAGAGGAAGGAGTGTGTGAGATATGGTATTGTGTGTGTGGAACATGAATTGTGGCGGCAGAGTAGAGCTCTGTCCGCACCACCTTGACAAGGTGTTTTTTCTGTTTTTGGCATTAGCAAGTTTGTGCGATGTGAGTGTGTGGGATACTAAAGGAAGCTAGCTCGTACAGGACACACACACACATACATAGGTAGTGACAAGTTTCCCTGTCATAGTCTCATAGTAGAAAGGAGAGTGTGGAAATTGTATTGATTTTCGGGGACGGACTCAAATCTCCTGCTGTGCCCGGAAGCCATGCTCAATCCACTTTGCCATTAACTCTTTGTTTGGCATTTTCTCTCTTCGCACATCAGACTGCTCTTTCACAATTCCTCTTCACTTCAGCTCCAGTTCTCCATACATGCACACATATACACACACAGTCATAGCCGTCACAGTCACATCGCACTTACAATACAGTATGGTTGTAACATTATTACATATGATGTAGTTTGTATGACGTCTCAGCTCATTTCTCATAGTAGTAGAGAAAGAGAGTGAAATGTGTGTGGGAATAAAGTATGTATTGGCTTTGACAGTGGACACAGGGTACTGTATTTGAAAATCTATGGATGACTATAAGTGGATACTTTATTGAAATTTTGTATGGGTAATGTGAATACATAATCTACTTTCGAAAATGTGTTATTTTTTCTATTCCTCCGGCCAGACATGTGGGTCAACCCTCTTTTCTAAAAAAATCTTTTGTGGTCGTCACTTTATCCTGTGTGGATCATGACGGTGACTGTGAATTAAGTAGAATAAGGGTTGAGTGGCCAGATTCATCGGAGACGTACTCACTTGAACCTTGAACACAGTATGTAGAATAAGATGCCTACAGTTGAGACTGGCCAACGCTCTACTCTGTCCTCTCTTTAATCACGATGCTAAATTTTTAAAGGCTATTCTGTACTAATGAAGGAAGTCAAAAATGGGGGAGGGGATAGAAAGACAATGAATGCAAAGCTCGGACATGGTCTTTCTATCCCTGACAATATAAGTTTGTGTATGGAGAGGAAGTACGAGAGAGTATAATGTTCATGGTATTTCGCTGGCCTCCGTACAAAAATGGGTAAGTACAGTTCACCCCTGACACTGCATCAATGCTTGCTCGCTCTGCAATCGTACAGGCATGCTGCGTCAGGGGTGAACTGTACTTGTACATTTTTGCACGAAGGCCAGCGATATGTATGTATAGTGTTTCACGTTCTTCTCTCACAATTGGCAATTTGACGTTCACAAAAGTTACTTCTTATAGAGAGAGAGAGAGATACGTGTATGTGTGGAGGGGAAAGGGTAGGTGGACAGAGTGGGATGTGTATATAGGCTAAAGGTATGATTATACTGCGTAAGCATCAAAATGAAGAGCGCCTTAGTATTAGCTGTTAGCAAGACTACTGTTGGATTTCATTGTCAGATATTCGGATTCAAATAGTCCAGAGACTAGAGAGAGGGAGAGAAGGGAAAAGAGAATGTGAGATGCTAATGTTAGAGTGGAGAGTGGTGGTGGTGGTTGCAATTGCTTTGGGTTTACATTAAAAGTGGACGACTGTGTTGTTGTTGGTCCGCTCTTGGTCTTCTATGTATCTGGTGGGTTTGGGGATAGTCATATAAGCTATCGTCATTGTCAACCCCCCTCCTCTCCTTTCTCTCTCTCTCTCTGACCATTTGGAATGACAGGGAAAAAGACTTGACTTGCCTGAGGACCAGGAGGAGTTAATCGGATAAAGAGAAAATGGAAATGGATCTTGTATTGTTGTATAGTGTAGTGTAGAGTATGGATGGAGTGGTATAGGAAATGACGTTGGTACTCTCGGTGAAAATTTTGTGTATGTGTGTAAAAATAAGCTTAAGGGGGAATCCTTAGTAGAACAGGAGACTGGGAGTGAAAGGAAATGTACATATGGAATTGAATCTCATTTCAAAGTACAAAGAGGAAGGAAGGCAATTTAGCTGTTTTGTTATGCTGTGCATATTAAAGGGTCATCCTGGTTTGAATCTTGATTCTGAAATTGAGACATTGCGACCTCTCTACACTTTGGAGGGCATGCTCCCTGACTTTCTCCCTCTCCCGTATAGCCGGATTTGAGTGTGCTTATGCGTTCTGAGTTTTGTCTCTGTTTTCCGTGACTAAATATAAGTCAATGGTAGTCGTGTGTGTGTGTGATTGTATGTAGTGTGTTAGAATTGGTTGAATGTGATGACGATGTATGAAAGTGAGTTCACTTAGAAGAAGATGAGATGGAGAATGAAGATGTCGTATTGTGATAGCGGGGGTAAAAAAAACCTTTAGTCCTCTTCAGGGAGAAAGTCTCTTTCTCTCTCTGATAGAGAATCGAAGGAGTTTTGGATGTATGTAGTAGGATATAACAATGTTTGGATGGATAAATAGAGATGTGGAGGGAAGATAGGATCAAAAGTCAAACGTGAAAAAATAGTGTTGGAGTAAAGAGTAAAAGGGAAAAAGGATTGAAAGAGTTTGTTTGAAAAATACATTTCTTTTCTCTTCTGTAGTCACACACACACAATATGTGTGTGTGTGTGGACATTATTTGCGGAAAATCCAGAGAAAATAGAACATGAGTGTGTGTAAAAATTTAGTCACGGCGGATAGACTATTATTATTATTACTATAGAGCTGGATGTAGTAGGATCCTCACCACAAGAGCTGGTTATAATATCACACACACACACATCACATGTGTCTGTGATGATGAGACTGGGCCAAAGGCTTTTGTGTCCAGCGTATGTGTGTGCTTTTGACTAGATGATGGTGAGGTCTGAGAAGTTTACAACATCTCTGTTTGTGTCTGTCGGGGTTGTAGAAGAAAAAGCAATGTGTGAGAGAGATAGAGGAGGAGGTGATGGGGTTATGCGATGGAGAGTGACTATACACACAGACACAAGAAGAGAGAGTGAGAGTTAGTTGTGCTAGTAGATTGTGGTGGAAAGTGGGAATAAAGAAAGGGTTGGAAATCAATGTAAAAACTATCTCTTAACCTTTATTGGTCACTCTGTGAAAGGGGGAAATCGCCAGTTATCCCATGGGATTTACCCCCGAAGAAAATGAATAGCACCTTGTTCTCTTTATATAAATTAAATTGAATTTTCTCCCATATGGTTTGTGTGTGTGTGGGGTGGACGCAATAGGAAGAGTAGAGTGAAGTTTCTTTTAACAGCAAGACCATGGTTTCAGGAGCTTCGGTCAAGCTTTTTCAAGATTTGTACGTAGGTCGGTTGACTCTGTGTGTGTGTGTGTCAGGATGGCCATTGTCAATGCATAGGAAAAGCAAAAAACCGAGACCAAACGTCTGGCCTTGCCAATCCAAGTCAGTCGCTTAGTCACCCGTCCTCGAAGGAAGGGACAGGTCTTTGGAGTGAAAAAATAGTTGGCTTAAGGCTAAAGTTCACTAGCGTACAATTTCATGGGAAATGAAGATTGAATGTATTGGCTATATGTGGGTGCGTGTGTGTGTAGATATTACAGATAATTTGTGAGTGTCTCAAAGATATGCTTGGTCCAGGATCTCTATCTCTAGCTATTAAATTTATGAGGATTTTTAATCTTGTCTTTTAATATTTCTCCTTTCTATCATGGGCAAAGGACTGTGTTTAAGATGAATACATTATAATATGCAATGTATTATGTTTGTAGGGAATGCGAATTATGCGTAGAATTGTAATTCTTTGTAAAATTATTTTTGCGAGTAGTAGTGGACATGTCTTTTGGATGTAGAAGGACATCTGGGAAGATTTAATTTAATGCTGAATGGTACTCGGATAGGATGGGACTGGAATGGTGATAATATATTTTGGATGTGCACGTATAAATTATATCGGTATTAAGGTACGTGAATATAGATGAGACATGGATGGACGGTATAACTGTGTGTGTCCATGTTCTACATGTGTGTGTGTGTGGGTATGGGAAGGAGATGAAATAGGAAATTGGAATATAAAGTATTGAATGGCCCCTATGACTCCCTCCTTTCCTCCTCCTCCTCTCTCTCTCATGGATGTTTGATGTGTCCGAGAAAGCGATTCTTGTAAGATGGATAGCGAGAGTGGTTGTCCATGGGTAGTTTTTTAGGAGTCTGCTCACGTTCAGTAATACAGGGGAATATATATTTCAGAGATGTATTTTAATCGATGTATTTTACATGCGACTTGCATAAAATGGTCAAAGCGCGGCCCAGAAGTGACCATCCATGGTCATATACTTAGAATACTAATGGGTTCAGAGTAGCCAAGAAGAGGACTTGGACTGGCCTGGCCCAACCAGTGGTCCTCTTCTTCTTCTCTTAATCTCCTCCTCCTCCTCTTGCTCCTGCTTTGACTTTTTGAATAGATGGGCCTGGACACCATCATCCATTATACTAACACGAATACAGAGAGAGGAGGGGAGAGAGAGAGGGAAGGGTGAGGGTAGGAATAAACACATGAACTTAGTACAACGGAGCTAGGATGGATATACACAATGTATGTAGATGTTATTATTATGATATTACTTTTTTTTGCTAAGCTCTTACACTGTCCAGTGTAATAATAAGATGCACGGTACGTTCAGAAGTCAGTAATATTGTAGGGACATATGATGTAGTTAGGAGTAATCCCCCAATATTAAAAAATATTTGAGTACTCCGAGTAACTGTGTGTGGTTTGGGTGGGAGAGGAAAAGGGTTTTGCACACGCGAAAAAAAAACTTTCCCCTATTTTGTTCTTTTTATAATATCCGAGTATGATTTACGGATTTCCTCAGATCCCGTCATGTTCCTCTACGACGAGCCGGTGACGAGGAATCATCGTCGTCACCACAAGAACCCTGTCCATCTCCTACCACAACAACTACTACCGTCATCACTAGAGAAATGTACTAGTGAGTCCCCATTTGGTCTGCAAAAGAATCTTCAGAAGAATCTCTCTGTTCTAATTCCAGACAATGGACTCAATGGTGATCTTCTGAGTGAGGATGAGAGGTCGGGGAGTGAACTTGGGGATGATGGAGACTCGATGGACTCGGACAAAGTCGGGGCGCTCAACCTTGTCACCTCAAACGACCGGCTGGTGTCCGCACATCATAATAATAATAATTCATCCTCCCTGTCTCATCTACCTTCAAAGAATGGCAGCGTGGTCAATTCTCAGTCAAATAGTCATGGACAACACGGCTCCCCCTCATTGACACCCTCTGCTGCCTCCGTTCAAGCTGCCCTCGCTGCTCTCCAAGCTGGTCAACTATCAATCAATCAGGTAGAGTTGAATGAATTATTAATTATTAAATTTATGCATGCGTAATATACAGTTCGTTTATTTTGAGTGTTTTAAATACCATGAATGCAGTAGCTAATATAATTAGGTACTTAGCTGCTAAGTATGAAAAAAGATTGTCTTTCCTATTGATTCACCCTAGGGAATGATAGTCATTCTCCATGCATTTATAATACTGGTGGGATTTATGCTGATTTATTTTTAAATATGTGGAAATATCATAAAAACACACACATGTGGAAGCCTTTGACCCCTCATTGTTCGAAAGTCATGAATATTCATGAGGAAACTGTGAATATATTAACTTTATTATTTTGTCGAGTGTCACAGTTGAGTCAGCTATAATGAAGAATATTTGTTCAGCCACTCATTGATTGTGAA
This sequence comes from Pygmarrhopalites habei, assembly GCA_009870185.1. Taxonomy (NCBI): domain Eukaryota; kingdom Metazoa; phylum Arthropoda; class Collembola; order Symphypleona; family Arrhopalitidae; genus Pygmarrhopalites; species Pygmarrhopalites habei. Next base: position 202,615 of record WJFB01000003.1, read on the forward strand.
TTATGGAATTAGAAATATTCAACGTTCACTGGGATGTAGATTCCACAACTGTCAATTGGAGGAATTTGATAAAGAATTTAAATGTAACTCATCTTCATCGATGATCATAGAGGTAAAAGTGTGCATACCTAATTTCCTCAAGCATGTGATCTTCAACGTTTATGGTGGTACATAGTCAATTACTACATATTAGTCATGTACGTTGAATTTTTGTATAGATTCTGGATGATAACATCTTGGAATGGGAAAGGAGGAGGTGATGATGACGATGACGTTTTCGTTTTTGCATTCTTGCTAATGATTAGCCATATTTTCTTTCATATTTTAATTTTGTATTGGCACATGGTGATCGTTTGATGACGTTGTACTACAAGTAGTAGTACTTTTATCATAATAAGTAGACAGCACAGTCGGGATACCTTTGGTTTCGAGTTGAAGAAGAGAGAGAGGTGAATATGATAGAAAATGCAAATTCTTGGAATATCGACATCAGATGTAATGACCATTATAATCTTAGTTAAGTAGACGCTAAGTAGCCACAAGTCTAACATGAGTATAGTCATTGTGTGTGAGGTTGACGAAAGGACGACGTGAGAATTTAAATTCAGTCCATCTCTGTATAATTATTCTACGAGTGGTCATTTACAAGTCATAAGTTCATGTGTGAGGTTGTCCTAGACAGGAACATTTGTTAAAACTTTTTTCTTCTTTATTTAATTGACAGTTGATGACTCTCGGTGGTCAACAGTTGTATCTTCAAAATCAGTTCGCGTCTCAAGCATCCCTGGGCAGTCAAGAGTTACAGGTGAGTATTTAATTATTGTTATTGTGCGTGCGCGTGTGGTGAGTGTAAGTTATAATGTAAAGTAGGATTTTAGTAAAGTGATTTTAGGCATTCAGCAGAGAGAAGCTAGTTTTTTGCAAACATAAATATTCAGTAATTATATTCATAGACAGGAAAATTGTGAGGAATTTGAAATTTGCAAAAAGTCATTCAAGAAAATTACGTAAGAGAGAAAAAACTTTTTAAACTTTTGTTGTTGATGAATATTATTATTTTACATACTGGAATAATTGTTAGAGGAGGAGGAGGACTTTTAGGGAGTGTTAAATAGTAAATTGAAATAATGAAAGGGAATAAGGATTGTGTGTGTGTGTGTAAGTGATGATTTATATGAATGTTATTTATTGTAATTTTAATTTTGTCTGACTTCCTAATTTGTATTTACTTCATGTGTCTCTGTGTGTAGGCTCTACAACAACAATTACAACAGCAGCAGCAGAGTATACAACAAACTTTGCAACAATTAGTCATGTTTGGGCAGACAGCTGGAAGTGGAGCTGCTACTCAATTACCGCCGCAAGCACAATTTTACTTACAGAATCAAGCGGTTCAGGCAGCTGCTCAAGTGGCCCAAACCCTTCAACATATTCAGAAATCCCAGCAAAATGTCCAACAGCATCATGGTCATGGACACGGGCTTGGTTATGGCCATCATGGAGGAGGAACTCAAAATCAGCAACAACAACAGCAACAACAAACAGTGCAATCACATAACACAAATATTGGGACCCCATCGCCAACTTCCCCACCGCAAACTCATGTGACCCATCATATCAAATCGAGCACGCCACGGTTAATAGTCGAGCCGGCAGTGGATGAGACCACAGATTTGGAGGAGTTGGAGCAGTTTGCCAAAACTTTTAAGCAGAGACGCATCAAACTAGGTTCGGAAATTGTTTTTATTATTCTATTTAAACTCCATTATGGAGTGACTTTTTCTTTAGTGGTGGTTTATATAGTTTCCCTTCCTTTGATTTCTGTACTTTTATTCTTCTTATTTTTTTCATTCTCTTGTGTGTTTGTATGTGTGTCGTTCAACAGAAATGTTAATGATATTGGATTTTTTTCTTTGTCTCTCTACTCACACAGGGTTCACTCAAGGAGATGTAGGTCTCGCAATGGGTAAATTGTACGGCAACGGTGAGTAAACTTTATTAAACATTTTTTTGGGCACAGTGAATTGTAATATTGTGTACAGTAATCATGGAATATAAATAATCGTTCTTAAAAAATAGTAGTGTGTTGCGAACAGCGCCCCCCGTCCCTCTCGTTCTGTTGCACATTCAGACAGGATTTTTCCTGTCTCAGCTTGCAAAGCGTTTTTGTTTTTTTTTCGAGTTGCTAAAATGATTTCTTTTTATTTACAAGATTTTTCACAAACAACCATTTCTCGGTTTGAAGCTCTCAATTTGTCCTTCAAAAATATGTGCAAGTTGAAGCCATTACTACAGGTACTTGAATTTTTACCATTACAAGCTTTTTTTTCGGTGGTATCTATAATATAAACAATACATTGGTTTTTACTATTTTTAACATGGATATATTTTTTCTTCCCTTGTCTTTCTCTGTAGAAATGGCTGGAGGATGCGGACAACTCTTTAAACAATCCGAGTTCGCTCTCCAACCCTCATACAACACCTGAAGCCATCGGTCGCCGACGTAAGAAACGGACGTCAATTGAAACTTCCGTTCGCGTGGCCCTCGAACGAGCTTTTCTCCAGAATCCCAAACCTACCTCCGAAGAAATAACCCTCCTTGCTGACAATTTGGCCATGGAAAAAGAAGTAGTGCGAGTTTGGTTCTGCAATCGGTAAATATCTTCTTTATCCTAAAGTACCTCCTTCTACTTCCTCTTCTTCTTGATCCTAACAAAATTTCAATTTATTCTCTTTTCCAATATATACTAAATATCAAAATCTAATACTATTTAGTGTGTTTTTCAAAATATATTCTCTATTTTGATCTGCAATCATTCTTGGTGTAATGACTATATTGTAGAAATTAAATGTAGATTTGTTGTAGTAGTAGTTGTGGTTGTAGTTAGTAGTAGTTTAAGTAGTTTTCTATATAAAAAAAACTTTTATCTGTTCTAATACAATACTTGAAAATCTTTCAATTCATAAAGTGAGGTTACATTCTCGTATTCTTTCCTCTCTGGAGCAGGCGACAAAAGGAGAAACGGATCAACCCGCCTAGCTCGGCTATGGGCAGCCCTCCTCTTTGTAGTACTCCTGCTGGACATCACACTCCGACTTCGCATCACCAGCAACACTCCCATCAACACCCGCATATGTTCGGTCCTCCACATGGAATGTCCTTAAATTCACCCGGTGGTCCTCTCTCGCTTGTCACCAGCTTTTCATCATCATCCCCTCAAACTCCTCCTTCCTCCACATCATCATCCCATACTCCTATAATTAAAAGTGAATGAAATCATCTCTTTAGCTAGTAATATATAATGAATTACACATTACACACACAAACACAAATAATAATAATCATATATTATTATTATATCATCATCATCATTAGATAGATTTTTAGACTACCTACTCTCCAACAAGTAATAATAGTAAGTTGTTTTTTTCTCCCCGTTTTGTTTTTTTTCTTCAGGTGATTACATTCAAGTTAAATGTATGATATAATAATAATATTTAAATTACCTATTACTACTATATATGAAAGTTTTTAAAAAGAAGTAATAATGATATAGTTATAATTTTGCAAGTAAAACCAATTAAGGGTCAAATCAAGAAAAAAAGAGGATAGGATTTTTAAAGGTAGTCTCGACAGGGAGGGTAAGAGATTATGAAGAATATAATATGTGCATGTGGATCAACATTAAGGGAGCAGGAGAGAAGGAATCAAAGCTATATATAATATATAAAATAATAATTAAAAATAACTACTTTAGTTGAGAGAGAGAGAGAGAGAGAGAGAAATCCCGAGTCCCTCGATCAATTACCGGTGGCGGACAAACTGAGTTAACATTTAAAACTGACAGTCGACACGGAGGTACATAATAATAATTATAATAAGATGAATACGTACGTAATTGATCACTGAAATAGTTCCTATTGTATACTAATCAGATATTTGGGAGTAAATAAGAGTAATATACGTGTGTGTATTTACGGATATCTGACAGGAGAGAAAGAGAGAAAACACGAAAGGTATGTAAGTATTTATTAATTAATTAGAAAGGGAAAAAAATGAAAACTGTTAGGTGTTGTAAGTGTATTTATTGAGTTGTACGTGGTTATAACTTGTACTGTAAACCATAATCATCAGGAAAGAGAGCGGAGAGAGAAAGAAAAACAGTTTTCGAAACAATAATATGTGCATGACAGGTCGATCTCACTTATATAAGTTTTAAAAGAAAAGAATACACACACAGATACAATATTTAAAACAAGAAGAATTAAAGGAAGGGAGGGACAAAGAACCACCACACTCACAAACATAAACATACACAAATATATATCTCTCTATATATATACGAATATATGATTATTTGATATGTACTTATTATTATGTAAAACAACATGATTATTATTATTGTAAAAAATAACATAAAAACAGTAAAAATATAATACTTATTATGATCACAGTTTAGCATATATACAAGATATTACAATACAAGAATATATATATAATATAATGATGGTAGGGGAGACACACTGAGAGGGCGAAAGAGAGAAAGAGAGAGATGCGAGACAGGTTAATGTTTTTGTTTTTACAAAGAAAATTTTAGTAATAATAATATATTACACACATACACACACAATGTACGATGTCGATACAAAAGAAATGCTAAAAAAGGAGAAATTTGTATATTTAGCTGTTGTGATGGACAGCCAATTTATCATAGCATTAATTTTATAATCCCGGTAATTAATTTATATATAATTTTTAATATTATGTGTACGATGTCACGATGTGTGCTCCGTCTCCAATCTCTTCCAAAAAAACTCTTTCATACGTTGTCCACAGTTTTTGACTCCTATCGTCCATCACTCGATTCTACTGTGTACTAAAAAATCTCCACTTTTAGATAGTCTGTAGGCACTGCTTAAAATCTTGGTTCTCTGAATCTTATTTTTAAAAAACTCAGATCGTCTTTTTACACATGGGAAAGGTCATATAAAAGTAGAAAAGATTTAACGACACATTCCAAAATAAGTTGCATTGCTACTATATTTACAAGCTCATGGCAGTCAGCAAAAGTGATAGTATTATAATATAAGAAGAAGAGAGACACACAAAGAAGAAGACTAAATCATCGGGAATCAGCGACCAGATCCTTTGCATATGTACAAATATAAATATATTACTTACAAATATATCGACAACGTCAGTATTATTTAATAATGTGTAGTACTGCGTTTTAAATGACAAAATTATGAACATATCCATTGGTCGTCCATCGCCTCCCTAACTGATTTTTTTCCCTTGTGTTGTTTCACCACACACAATATACATGATATCAGGTGACACGACATTATAATTGAACATTCCAGTACATATAATTATTAATGAGAGTTACATTTGTAGTTTGAAGGTGGGGACAACACAAAGAGATTCAGAGTTCCAATTTTTTTAGAGTATTAGCTTTTTTTGTACTACTTTAATCTCTATTTACATGATTTACATGAAGAATGACAATCATCTTCAAAATTTCCTTATATTAATTTATTCTTCATTTCTGAAATGATGTTTTTGTTAATTTTTATTTTATTTTGTACCACAAAAAACAATATTATGGATTTGGTCTACATACACATAATATGTAGTTATTCAGTGAACCCACTGTTTATGTTGTTACATACACAAAGACAAATATTGTACAGTTCAGTTCAATAGATAGATATCTTGTTATCTAATTTTCTTCTTATTTTAAGTAAGGACATTGTGCAGTTAAAATTAATTTATTCGTTCTTTTCCTGCTGGTTGAGAGAGATGCATAAACTGTGGATAAACTATGTGTGTGAATGGAAAGGATAATTGGAAGAGTTTGAAGGGACAGCATGCAGGCTGTTTACCATTCCATGGAAAAAATGAATGATTGAATATGAGTACAATGAATACCAACTGATACCAATATTTCCATAATTTGTTATCCGGTTTTAAGACTGGCCATCCGCTATATAGTACTTAATAAAATCATAATCAAGCTGAAAATTTTTAAAATCTGATCCTACTACTCTTCGTCCTTGAGCAACATTTTGCATTTTAATTTTTTGACTTGAGCACAAATGAGTAAGAATAGATTTTTTTCAGAAATGAAATCCAGTTTTGTGGAATGATTGAATTTATTAACCATCACGAAGTTTGTACTTGGTACATAATATATTTAGTAGTAGTTAACAAACTCTATTTTTATATGTAGACGGAATTAGTTTTTTTGATAAATGATATCATAGTACGGCAGGAAAACAATGGACATTTTTTTGGAATTATTGACAATTTATGAGTGGAGGGTCCAATTTAAGGGAAAGTAAGTTTTAAAAATATAGTTGTTGATTATTGTGTGGTGAAGTGAGAGTTTTCTTTTCCTTGTCAATATTACATTTCCATTACATTATGAAGGATTTTCTTAACCTAATAGTCAGCGAACACAAGTAAATAGTACGTTTTATATAATAATAGCTACCGATCCCTAATGCTTAGTTGCTAATAAAGCTTAGTTATTTACTTACATAATAATTAACATTTGCTTTTGCTATATAGTGAGAGACGCGAACAAAGGAAAGAACGGTGTGAGTATGGCGTTTAAGTAAGTGTACATTTGCGTTCTTTAACTATTCAAACATTTCTTTTAGGCATGTAGTAGTCAAGGCTATCAGAGCGATCACGGAGGTCATGAGGAGAGTCGGACGAGTCGGCTTGTGGAATTAATTTTATGCTGTCAGAGAGCTTTCGACTGACATGGGCAAATTCACGATTTGTCTGAACAACTTTTTCCAACTTGGAGATGAGTTCATAGTCTGGAACGACCGTGGTTGACCAGTCAATCCCCTGGAAAGGCAAACAATCATTGAGTGTACAGATTAGTTCGAAGATATTTCCAGGTTGAATGCAATATAACTATAATATAAATATATTAACTTTTATTCCATAATAACAAAAAACACGCTAACAAAGACTGAAGAAGGCTCACTTACAAGGATTTTCCCGACCATATTCCGCAAATTCAGTAACTTTTAATCAAAATATTTAATGGTTTAGAGTGCAAATTATTTTGCATATACAGTAATTTTTGACAAAATTATATGACTTTTAAAATATCCACTAACCTGAGACTCTCTTCGTTGAGCTTCCAGTAAAGTTTTCTTTGAAACATTCAAGTCATGACTCACTGGAGAAACGACGAATGAAAATTAGTGGATGAACCAAAACATTTAATTATTAGTACAGGTTATTGTGTGTCACTTGAAAATACAAGTTTACCTTTTTGAAATGCATGATCATTCAAATCTCTTTCCTGCATCGAGTTTTCCCTACATGCTTTCAATTGATCCTTCAAGAAATTCACTTTTCGATTGTACTTGATTCGTAACAGTTCCAAGTCATTCAGTTTTCGTTCCAGTTCTTCAATTTTCCTCGCTCTCTCCAGTGCAATAATCTATTTTCCAAAGGTAAGACAGAGAAAAAGAGATGTAATTATGACAAATTATTTTGTAATAACTTTTTAGCGTAAACTCCACACCTTGTACTCGGCTGCATCTGCTAATTGAGATTTAAGATCCTTGATTGAAATTCGTCCATCTTTCACTTCTAGTTCAAAACGCTCTATCTGTTTGATGAGTTTTTTGGCTCTTGAACAAGCTAGGCAACAAGGATTAAGTGAAAACGCATTCGTCATTGCAAATTCTAATTACTTTACTTATTGTCAAGTTAAAATTACCTTCATCTCGTTCTAGTTCCAATGAAGATCGTAATTTAACACTTTCCTCCAGGAGCATAATTTTTTTCCTGGTACAATTTCAATGTGAAATGAGAATTTTCTTTCCGTATTACATTTTCATTATGCAGATTTTTCTTAACCAAATAGTCAGTGAACACACATTACCTCAGCATATCGATATGTAGGTCTTTCTTTTCCACTTGTTCCTTGAGCGTTCTTAACCTCCTCTGAAGTTGATAAACAGTAGCTGTCTACACTCAAAAGTCCAATTTTTGATAGTGTGTCATTCGGACCGAATGATTTGCATGGGTATGTATCATTCATATGGAATTCAAGAGTAATTAAATGTGTAAAAGAAAAACAAAATTTTCAAATTAGCAATCACTTTCCCCACAAAATTGACAAAAGGTAAATAATCTGATACCAGATCTGCTGATATCAGATCAGCCGCCGGATGCCTGTGCCCGGCCTTTCCTCAGAAGAAAGTAGTGAATCAGACAGTAGTGAAGACTAAATATAAATAAATAATAATAATATAAATAAATACAAAACCGGCATTACCCGGTCTGCTAGCCGATCTCCCTCTAATTTTGCAAGTTGTTCTCCTCTTGCCAGAAGAGCATCCGTTTGAAGGTCAAACCCAAGTTCCTTTGACACTGAGGAGCAAAATAATTGTTACAGTTTTTATTTTTTTCCACTGGTAAATATTATTTACTAAATACGTATTAGTTGTGTTCGTTCTAACCTTCATCTAGACCCATAATTCCACCAAGTTGCTCCATAAACTGCATAAACTGTTCAAAAAATAATTCAATATACCCAAAGATTCCTAGCTTACACAACAAGGTTCATATTTTGATCAATGATTTTTACCCGATTCTTGTCTTTTCGTAAACCTTCGTTGAGAACCTCGACAGTGGTTAATTGAGCATCTGTCTCATGAAGTCGTTTCGACACACTAATTTTTTCCCCAATCGTGTCCTCATGTTTAACTTTAGTGTCACTCAAAAGTTTTTCTAGTCTCTCCACCGTTTCCTGGAGTCGTCCAACTTTCTCCCGTAATTGATCATTTGACTGAAGGAAACGAAGGGGAAAGTGAAATTCAATTTCATCCAAAAAATAGCTACATTTTAGAAACTACTAAAACACATATTTCTAACGAGTAAACTTTACATATTGTTTCTCTTTGACTTCAATCTGCATATCTTTAATTCTTTCCCGAATTCCAATTGGAGTGGCATCTACCATTCTTGACCCCGAAGACAATTGAATTGCAACAGATTCTTGAAAATTTTTCAACTCTTTCTCCATTCGACTTGCTTTCTCCTCAGCCATGATATGTTGATCTGTGTGTGAAAAATTGTTACTTATTTTATTTTATTTTAGTCTCCCATTCTGTTTTTTTTGTTTTATAATTTTGCTTTCACCTTTCAGAGTCATCATTTGTTGATCCAAAGTTTTATTATGAGAGTTTAGGTCTGACACTGTTCGATGTGCTATTGCACTTTTTTCTTTACAACCCTGAACCTCCGTTTGCAAGTAGGATCTTTCTGTCATTAAGTTGTCCTTTTCCTACAAGTAAAACCCATGAATTTAAAGTTTTTGGATTGTGTAACACTAGAAATCAAATTTGATTGGGGAGAAAAACTTTGTCTTTCATACCCGCTTAAGTAAATCAATCGTTGTGAGGTACGAGACAATTTGTTGATTCAAAGAGTCCTTCTCACAATTCAGTCGATTGATGAGATCTGAACTAATTTTACACTCGTTCTCAAAGGACTCGATTGACTGCTTCAATGACCCAATTTTTAATTTAAATCTTGAATTTTCCTGTGAAAATGACAGTCAACATTGACATATAAGTTACTCTTGTTCCCAGGAAAAATATGTAGAAAATTTTATAGTGAATAGTATGAAGACTGACCTGATAAGTGTCATAAATTTTCTTTAACAGGGAGTCTGGCTTAGGATCTTCATGACAGTCTATGGCTGACGCTATTTTTCTACAAAACTCCGCAAAACTCCTCTGAGCCTGATCTTTAGCTTGGTCGGAAGCTTCACGGTCAATCAGTATCGACCTGATTTTATTTTATAAGTAAAAAAAGAAAGTCATCGTCAAAAATGCATATTCTTTCATACGAATAATTTTATGACCAGTCTTACTATACCTTAGTTGACTTTCAAGCTCCACAATTCTGTCCTGGTAATGTTGACACTCATGTTTCGTTTTTTGAATTTCACTTTCATTTCTAATCTGTAATTTTATGACATGACGATTTGACATGAGTGTTTTTTAAAAGTTAGGCATACTAGCACAAAATAAAGACTTTATACAGTAACTTTGTGACGTACGGAAGCAGTAGACAGGTGCTTTTCCCTTTCTTCGACTTCCTAATTAAACAAATATGACAAACCATTTAGTCTGTAATTATTTCCACTTTACACACCATAATTAAGTATGTGTTCCATACTTGAAGTTTTCTTTGAAGAGAATTGTTGATTGCATTGAGGCGAGCTAAATTTTCTTTCAGACTGTCCATCGTTTCTGGAGGTAAAAGAATTGCAATAATAAGAATTTGTCATCAAAACATGATTGACCTTAAATATTTGTGCTTAAGAAATAATAAGATGTAAAACAAAAGCCAAAAACATAATCTCACCTCCTTGATGACAAATTGTGTGTTCTTTTGTCTTTATCCGACTCTCGCATTCTCTTAGCTGAAACCCACACGCGAGTTTATATGATTAATTTTCTTTTCTAAAAAAATAGTCAAAACATTTAGAACGGTCGAAAGACGAGATAACTCACTTCAGTTGTCAGTCGTTCATTTTTATATCTCAGGGCTGCAATCTCACTCTGTAGTCTAGTTTCTGCTGGGATTTCATCCTGCAACAAACAAATTTTTGACTGTATTCACTCTAAGCTGTAGTTTTTAACACGTTATCATGTAACATATGCTTTATTACCATGCTTAATTACTTGGTTTCACCCAAAAGAACACACGCACACACACATGGTGAGATTACTTCACAAAAAATACTACATTACGTAGTTTGAGGCTTTTTAGCTTTGAAAGAAGAAAAGGGGACGGGGTGATGTGGACTTTCCCAGTTTTGTAGTGTTATGTGGGGCAAATGTGAGAATTTCCAAAAATAGAATGGATTGAGAGGATATGGAGAAAGTTGAACTTGAAATGTTTTTTTATACGTAGGAATTCAACTTAGTAAATTTGTTTTGTTCCAAAAGTGGCGGTTCCCTCTTTTTTCAGTTTTTGGTTTCATACTTTCTTTTTTCTACATGTTATTGGGACCAAAGTTATATCTATCCTGTATCGATTCAACTTTTTGGAGATAGAACTCCATGGTACGATCGACTAGAACACACACCACACAAAGAGTGAGTGTGTGGGGATGCAGATAAGGCCTCTATTGATGTCATTGCTGAACATTATGTTGACTACTGTTATTTTGTAATATGCATATTTTTTCAAAGTATAGTAGCCTAAATCAAAATTCTTGGACACATTCGGATGACACTTTTCCTACTCAAAGACTTCCCCTTGGAGGGTTGGTGTGAGTCTGACTGATACCCACTCTTCCTGGCCACCTACAGTACTTACACAGACAATGGCTCAGCGGTCTAAATAAAATACAACATGATGAATATATGAAAGAGTATCCCTTGTTGTGGGTCATTCTCCACCTGTCACTCACTCATCGTCATCCTTCTTCATGTCAATGCCAATTGGTCTTAGAGTGATTTTCACCCCCAAGGGATTTTCCAGTCTTACAACTGATACTGATTACACTTATTAAAAAATTTAATCTCACCTGCCGAGGAAAATACGGGGAAGTTGACCGTTCTCCAGATTCAGGGTCATCCATCCCTTATTTTCAATAAAAGACAGTCTCCCCACTAATACAAACAATCACTCCTACTCCTCATTGGATCCAGTCCGTTCTCACTATTATTTTTTTTACAATAACAAAGATTTAGTAATTAAATGTGAGATTTCACAACGAGAAAAATCCTTCTAGTCTTCATTTCTTTCCTGGATGGAATGTCAAAGAAATGTCAATGTTTTCAGGGAAGTCACTTTTGTCCTCTCAGACTGCATGCAGTTGCAACTTGCATGTTATATCTTTAAATATCTAAGGACGTTAGATATGTGGTCTGAGACACCGAATTTCGGATTTAGGTTGACTACGTCGCAGAAAGACAAGACCGACACACACAGAGCAAAAAAAAGCACAAAAGTGTCTCTCTGGCCTTCTCACATACACGCATGTTGTTTAATAAAAAAAATGGGATTCCAGGTAGAGAGAGGGGAAATATGAGAACAGACACAGTTTCAACTGGTGAACCAGACAATAACATTATGATTAATTAAAGTGCGTGACCTCAAAGGGTAAAGAATGTTCCATCCAAAAATAATAATAAATCACCTACGCTGTATATCTACAAAGTTTAGGTTGAATACTCTCTCAATCTGTCTCTAAATAACATGGTATGTAAGTACATGAATGTATAAGTGTCGGATTTTTATACTGGAGAAAATAAGATTGAATTCAATTGGTAGATTCAGTCTTGGTAGAGTTGGAGTACTACTTTCAGAATGGAATGCCAATGCATGATTTTGTATAGAGAAAGTTCATTTAAATATGGATGCTTTTATTTGTTGCTAGTTTACCTTCAACAACAATAACAAAAACAGTCTCGGCCCGCCTCACTTTCTAGCGTGTATTAAAATATGACAAGTTGTGGCAAATTAATATTGAAAATTTTTTGTTTCATATTTATTTATCATCGTAAAATGTCATCTATATATCAATAATTAAGTGTAGGTGTGTATGTAGAAAATCTTTTGCAATGCTCAGCTGCAAAATTGCATCGCTTATATAATTAATTTACATTACAATCATGCTTTAATATAACAATGTTATGTACCATTATCGTGTACTAATATCTTGCTACGTGAAGGCTAAACAGATCGACAAAGCATAATTCATAGAAACACAATATATTGTAAATAGGCATTATAGACACACAAGAGAACGATTGCGAAGAACTTTAAGATAAAAAGTTCTTTACAAAATTATTAGAATTGTTAGAATTAATGTACAAGTTTCATAGATGCAAAAAGAAAACTTGTGTCACAAATAAAATACAATAATGGTCAGCGTAACGTAAATTCAAGATGTGATTTCAACTGCTTTTACATATACCTGTGTGAAATATATTTCATGGTAGGGAAGTTCAAGTTTGGAGAGTATAGTTGTGTAACAACGTACAAGCAATAAGGTATCATGTAGATAAGTATTACATTACTATTCTTTGGTTGTTAACATGAATATAATATTTTTTAGTAGTATATATTCTCAAACCTGTACTTTTCAAAGCTACTATGTTACACATTATATTCAAATTACAAATTACAATTTTTTTTTGTTTTGACCTTTCAGTTCTCTCTCGATCATAAAAAATTCAAGTGGAGGACGAAAAATTACATCATCTCAGTACAACACTAAATTTAAATCGACTAAAGTAATGTAGTCCCAACTCCCAATAGAAAGACAGAGAATGACAAGGTTGAAATTTCACTTAAAAAGTAAATGATACAAATTACAAACATTGGTCCGTGCATACCAAGTCTTTCAAAATATTTTGTAACTGATAGCTATATAGAAGTTCACACTCTGAATCTTCAAACACATTTTCGTGCGTAATAATAACAATAAATAATAGTTGATTGGGTAGTTGCAATTTGCAAATACAAACACTATTTCACAAAATAAAGTTTGTGAAACAGAAGTTCAACATGACCTAAAAATATAATTGACTATATATTTTTAAAAATAAGTTACATACAGATGGAGGATTTAATAAAACGAAATTCATTTACCATGGATAAAAAAATATGAGAGAACTGAAAAAATATTAGCACAAAAGTATTAGTAATTTCGGAGTGATAACTTTATGACCCTTCTTAAATGATCATCTCTATTCCTACAGCTCCAAATTGTATTGCATGAGTTCAGTATTTTTAACCGTTACCAGCTACTATCATCATTCTTTTAAAATAATCAAACAATCAATCAATTGACAAATTCACCAGGTCTGTTTGAAAATAAGTTGTTCGTTATTGTTTGAATTCATTTTGTGTACTCTTTGATATAGATGTTTCTTCACCTATTTTTACTTGAATCATAAATTGAAAACAACATGAAGAAGGACAGCATATCACCATTTTTATGAAATGGCACATTCAACTCCCCGTGGAGGACTAGATTCCAAAAACAAAGGTACATTATTCAAATATTGCGTAAAATCTTTTAGTATGATGAATTTCATTAAATGAAACTTATGAAAAATTTTTTTACGTGACTCACGAGGAATCATCATCATCGTCGTCATCGTCCATACCGACAGACTCGTCAGAGTCCGACTGTTGCAGTCCAGCTTCTCGCTGTGAAATTCAATAATGAGAAATTAATGTAGAGAATCCAAAATATTGAAAATTTAATGAATAAAGGTTGATGATTCTAAAAAAATGCATACCCTTCGTTCTCTATTGGCTTGTCGAATATGGTTCCAAAGAGCTTGAATAATTCTACCGTCCATCGATTCTGGTTCTCTTTCTAGTTCCTCTTTCCTTGTTTTGATATTTTTGTGTACAGTCGACGATAAATCCCGATTATTAACTGTCATGTGCAAATTGAAGAATCCATATATATGTAATGAATTATTTAGTGAAATTAAAAAAACACATTTTAAAAAATCTTCCTTACTAAAATTAAAATCCTTCTCCTTGGATGGAATCCAAATCTTGACCTATATTGTACAACAAGTTTTGATGGAATACTTACTTTCATGTATACGCTGGAACATGAAAAATTTAATCAAGTAACTTGAAAATAAATTTCTAAAATGACTCACGTCGTCATCTAAGCCACTTGTAGCTAAAATAGGAGATGTAGGATGCGGTTCTAAACAGTTAACCTATAAAATAATTAATAACAGACCAACATAATACTTAAAACATCCTTGTCGTATGGTAATAATTGACAAACTCATTTATCTCAGCACTCACCACACCATTTTCATCTGCACGAAAAAAATTTACCTGAAAGAAAAAGTTTGGTCATTATCTATTCAATTGCAAACTTTTCATTTTTAATGATTTAGATTTGAAAACATGGACCGTATGCACTCACAATGCTTTCAGTCTCTTTGTCCCAAATGAAAACATGACCACAGTCCGAACCTGGCAAATTTAATTAAATTAAAATCAACTCAACAATACTCACACCGTGACTGTAAACATTGTTATGCCAGCGTATATATGTTAAATTGTTTAGTGTACCAGAGACGACGAATTGGCTTTTGTCACCAAAGAAATTCACTCCTTTTACTGTAATGCACAATGTGACAGTTACTTTAGCAAAATTAGAATATTAGGTATGGTATATCTACATGTTGAATATTATAGAATTCAGCACATACTTGTGGCACTATTTCGGTGACCCTCGTAGACTTTTATACAATCGGCTCCATCCGAGTGAGTTGCATTAAATACTGGAACGAAAGGGAAAAGAGAAATATTGTCAATATTGGTCAAAATTATGAATAAACGAGTGTTTATGATTTTTTAAAAAAATTTGAACGACTTACGATAGATCAGGTCATCATTGTAGGTAGCTACTATTTCTCTTCCATTGTAATTATACACAGCTGCAGTCACATTAGGGCGTTTGTCTGTGTGAAAATAACATCACAAGAATACGTAGTTGATAAATAATTATAGAATCAACGTTATTCAATTAAGTATAATCATTATTAATTGTCTTACTAGAATCAATTAGATGATGGGGACAGTATTTTTTTAATGGAGTTGAATCATTTTCAGTTCCTCCCTCACGGGCCTCATCATTCCCACGAGGACAGGTTACAGAAACAGATGATAATTTTCGCGAGTCATAGATTCTCACATATTCGTCTCTTCCCGATACGCAAAACTCGTGATGAAACAGTGGATTTTGATGAATACTGTAGAGTGCTACTTTTTTCCCTTTATCACGGAGTGCCAGTATCCTATTGACATTTTACACGAAATATTATATATTCGAAAGATTCGAATATTTTATATTTAAAAAAACAACTAGAAATTGATGGAAATTTTATTACCTCTGAGCTTTGTCCTCTCGAACATCAATACTGTAAACTACCGAATCCTCGCCACAACTGCAACAATTGAAATGAATACAATTAAAATCCATTTTCTATTCTATCAATTTTAAGGTTGAAGGAATTAAAACTACCTGAGAACAATATGAGGATTCTGAGGGCTAACAGAGAGTTTATGTGCAGGTCCACGATGTGCTAAAAATGTATTGTACAAGAAGTGTTAAAATTTGATTTTTAAAATTTGATGTCTCATGACATTAGCAATTACCTGCCAACTTTCTGGAAGACCAGACTTGTCCAGAAGTATTGAGCTCTGACAATCGAACCTGAAAAGATTTATTTTAAAGAATATTTGCATGAAATTTACAAATTTAGTTTGTCTTTATTTAATAATTTAATATATGGAAGAAATGGAATGTAAATAAAGTACTTGATTATCTCGTGCACATGAAACTATCATTGTATCATCGTTTGAGATAAGTGGGAGAAATTTAGCCTGAAACGAAAGAAGGAAATGTGTCAAAATACAACAAATGGCTTATTTTCTAAATACAATGTATCGCTATTTAATAATTTTGTAAAGATTACTTGAAAGACGTTAGCTCGATGACCGGAGTGGAAACTACTAATAACTTTTCCCAACCCATAATTCCAAATCTTGATAAAGAGATCATCGGAACCACTAGCCAGTCTTGTGCCAGAGAAATTCCAGGACAACTGTTTCAAATAATTTCTGTTATGTATCTACTCAATTTTTGTTAACTAGTACAATTTCGCTACAAGGACAGATGGAGAGTTTGTAATTGAAATCACAGTATTATTGTAACATGAATGATATTGTTTTACTGAATCACTCACAGTATTTACGCATCCATGATGACCATCCAGTTTATTCATTAATTCTAGTCTTGAAACAGAATGAAGAGATCCATAAAATTTTGAACGAAAAATTTGAGCAGACTGGGTTTGACAATTAGTTCGGTAACCAACTTCTCGTAGGAGCATTTCTCTAGGACCAACCCAAATGTTATTTGGACTTGGTCTTTTTTCAAGAACTTTTGGCATTTCATATTTCTTTTTAATCTTTCTTGGAGGAGCTGGTTTTTCAGAATCAGAACTTGTCTTTTTGGTCTCAATATTTGAACCTGTAACAGCTGTATCACCTATAAATATTCAAAATACCATTGTGAATTATACCATAATAATTAAAAACCACATCATGACATTAAGATTATGTAATTAAAATGGGACAATTTGTGGTCAAGGTGTGTGCAGCAAGTGTTTTTACATACTTAGGTATTTGTCACTTTCAATGTATCTCTGAACACTATACATGACTGACAACCTTCAGAATTGATGTCCACAGAGTGATTTGTATTATGCTCCTCTTTTTTAAAAATATTATGATGTATTTTTGTACCTTCTTCATCTAAATCCTCCAGGACACAATCTGAAGATGAACTAGATCCGTTATCCTCATCATCTTCCTCTAAAGGAACTCCAGGATTACTTGATGATGAGGAGGAAGAATCAGAGTCTCCTCTGACTTCTTCAAATTCAACTTCGTCATCATTATTACCTACATCTCGAACTTGATAAAATAATCTTTGCATACTAGATGCTGCATCATCTCGACCTCGTCTCATGTCGTCACCATCCTCTGAATCATCATCATCATCATTCTGAAGAGAAGCCCATTCAGAGTCATTGGAATCTTCACAAGAGAATAGTGGTTCCGTTGTTGCTGCTTGAGGAGGACTATCATTGTCTTCGTCAGCACTCTCATTTGTAAGATTTGAAGTTTTTTTCTTTTTGTTGGTTTGATCACCATCATCATCTGGATCATCACTATCTCCCCCACCACCTCCAGATAAATGTTCTTGACTTTGTCGATAATTGCGTTCTTTACGATGACTATTTCTTTTCTTTATTCCAGTGAATGCTGGCTGTGGTCCATATTCAACTTCCTGGTTACTATTACTACTAGTAGCTTTGTCATCCCCGGAAGAAAAGGAAGACGAAGATGATGGTGTTGTGTCTATTGTTGTTGTTGTTGTCATGATCTCTGGAGATGTCTTTAATTCAGTCATAGTTTCATCTTCGTCGTCATCTTTGCGAGCAATGTTATTGTCCTCATTACCAACCTTGTTACTCTCTGTTGGCTGATTCCCAGTATCCATTGCTTCACTCATCCTGACAAAAATGCTCCCTGACCTGACAACAAAACAAACACATATTGACACAGTTTAGGACACCTGTATCAAGGGGTAGTCAATCCACCATGGATTAATTCAAAAATAAGAAATCTGTGAAGAAATGAGAACACATACCTGGTTAATACGCAGTACTTACAAGATTGACAAAGTAGATCAAGTTAAACTGTTCACCATGATGGTCCGTGAATACATTCACTCTGTGTAAAACACACTTGTTCACTGTGTCCCAAATCACATCCACTGATATGACTTGATGTATCACAAAATGAATAAATTTGACATTCACTAAAAACTTTCTTGGAGAGAAATTCTTCTCTGTTCGCAGTGCTGGTCTGTTCCGCTGTCACGACGTGTTTTGGCAAAGTGTCAAAAATAATGGCCTCTGATGAACCCTCAGGTGTGTTATCTGCGAGAGGGGTCAAGTAATAACAAAAGGTATTTATGAAAGGTCAATCAACGTGTCATGATTCATTCCAGATTCATTCAGATGAAATTTTTTTTAAAAATTTCGAAAAAAAGTTCATTTTTGGAAAATAAAAATCAAACTTTCATTAACAATGACAGCCCCAATGAAAACTTACCCTTGATATGTCAATAAATTATGCATCAATAATTAATTGATGATCAAAATTGTAGTTTGACAAAGGTCACAAACTTCCGGAAGAACCCTATCACCTAATTTCTTTCGGGGCAAATGGAACGATTCAAATCGACATAATCCCGCGTACTAAAAAAAAAAGAATCGGGTTTTGTCCTGAAGTTTGTTTTGTCTATTTCAAGACGGAAAAGAGTTCAGATCGCAAGTTCCGCTCTGAACGGTTCAAGATATGGACTTGAAGTGACTGTGTTGACAGTTTTGGTGATTTTTGGTGAACTAACAGTCCATTTATATTTTGATTTAATCGGAAAATAAACGGGGATAAACAAGATACGTAATATAAGCTGCGATCGTCAACAACCTTTTGAAAAAATTCACGCCTAATATTTTCCAAAATTCTCTTGTCAACATGTCTCAGGGTGGTCAAAGTAGCTGTTCCGTGGTGAGTGTCCAAGTTGATTTATTTTTCTGATGGTTCATTTTAATGATCAAATCATCTGTCAAAAAATATATTATATGAAATTGTGATGCATCGCTCTCTCTCTCTTTCTACCTATAATAAAATCATTTAAAAGTATAATTAAATTTCAATAAAGATCGCCGGTAATCATCATTGTCATATTTTCAGAAAAAGCTTTACACATCGGTCGTAGATGATGTTATGACGGGAGTCCGAGAAGCATTTTTAGATGATGGAGTGGATGAACAAGTGCTTCAAGAATTGAGATTGTTATGGGAATCTAAATTAGCTGCAACCAAAGCGACTGAACCTACTACTAACAGCGCTGCTGTTGATAATACAGCTGTTCCCGGTATCTATTTAGTCATTTATTCATCTCATTTACTTGTACAATTGGTCATGAATAATGTGTACGTGTCTGCAAACCACTTTAATTAGTTAGGGTACCTAGTTAATTCAATGCCAAATTGTAGTCGGTGATGATTCTCGTTCTGTTGGGTTACAATAGATTTATTATAATATATATGTATTATGGTTTTTTTGAAATAGCTAATAATGGAATTAGCCAACCGACCCGGGGGAATACATTTAACCATCCGCCACCGCCTCAACAACCCATTTCCGGTTTTGGTCCTCTAAGTCCCGACGAATTGATCCCCATTCAAATCACAATGCCAGTCCAAGTAATGACCTATATAATTATAGTCTCAAAAAAATAAATTGTGAAATGTACTGAAACGAAAGGTTGTACCGTATTCACATGAATTTGTATAAAATGATCTTTTCTCTTTTTCTGTGTAGGATCCGTCTGGTACTGGGGTTCAAAGATCTATCACAATCCAAGTTCCTGCTTCATGTATTCACACAAATAAATTGCAGGTAAGTTTATAAACACCCATAGTATTTCTTTTGCCCTAAAAATCAATTTTCTCTATATGCCTGTTTTCATTTTTATTTGTTTATTAGGAAATTCTAACTCTTCCCAACATTCAAGCTACGTTGGCACTACCGTCCGAACAAGCGGCTGTGCAAGTAATGAATTGTAAAAGTCATTGCTCTAAAACTTTATTCATAGTATGTGTTGAAGTTAATACCACTTTTTTGTCTTTCAGTTGCAAAATCAAGTTAACCAAGTACTAAATGCTTCTAGTGGCAGGAATCCTTCTAACTCTGTAAGTTCTTTTTAAATTACAAAATTTGTTCAAGAACGACATGTGAATTTGTATGACAAACTAATTCAATATTTTAATACACAGGTAATTACTACTCATATCCCGAAGCAAGCTTCGGTCATCACATCTCAACAAAAACATTTAAATCTTGATGGTGGACGCGCTGGCGACTCGAGTGAAGATGAGGATGAAGAGGAAGACGACGACGACGACATGGATGATGATGATGTAGATGATAAAGATGATGAAAGAGAAGAAGAACCCGAAGGACAAAATGATGAAGTGAGTGGTTACGACTTTTTAAAAGAAGGATACCTTTTTTTACATATATATTTATGTGTTTTTACTGACTAACATTTTCATAATACTAACGAGTCATTAGTAATGACAACTTTTCGAGTCGCCCTTTTATTAATTTATATCTCTTCTGAGAGTAGTAAGATTGACATTGTGAAACTTTCTTTTTACAAAAAATTCCAGGAGCCTCTGAACTCGGAAGATGATGTCTCAGACAACGAGGATTCCAACGACAAATTATACGAAATCGACAATGTGGTCGTGTGTCAATATGATAAGGTAAATATCATTGTAATCCTCTCCGTCCTACCTAGAATTTACTGTAGACAACTCATTAGTAAAGAGATTATTTAATAACGCGTGTGTATGTGTGTCATGCACTCATCATTGTGTGTGGACTTGTTTATAATTCGTGAGCGTCATATTTGTGACGTTCCTACATCAGCACGTTGTGTAATTTCTTTGATGTTGACTTGACATGACAGAGATGTTATAATTATGCACTTTGAACAAGTTGTGAATGAATACATAATTTATCATATCATGCACAAGGGGAACAAGAAAAACAATGCTAATTAGTTCTAATTGCTCAATCTTATGAACTTGTAATGGTAGAGTTTGTTAATAATAATAGACAATGTATATATGGTAGTTAATTTTCTTTGACTTTTTTTTTTTTCAAAATAGATTACCCGGACAAGGAATAAATGGAAATTTCACCTAAAGGACGGCATAATGAACCTCAACGGAAAGGATTATGTTTTTCAGAAGGCGAATGGGGATGCAGAGTGGTGAAAAAATTTCACCAAATTTATTTTATTTCTACTTCAAATCAAAATACACAAAGGATTTTCTAAATTTTCTTAGGGAAGGAATTTGTTGTGTAAGAGTTTTCTTTGGTTGTTCAACAAAGTCGTTATTGTACCCTCGGTTTATCATAATATTCAGTAATTAAAACTTTAAGATTTTCGGATTTTAAACTATTTTTTATTTAACACATCTTACACATGATGAATTCTACATATTTAATGTTTCCCTTGAATGTTCGACAATATGTATTTACTACGGGAAACGTTAAGAATATGTAGACATTTTTTTACATACATTAACCAGGTTGAATTGTTATGCTTTTCCGTTTTGATTATTTAATAAGTAAGATTTGAAAAAAAGAAGGCTATTTTTCACAAAACATTCCTTCGTAGTTGTGGAAAACATTTTGATACTTTTGACAAAAGATAGTCACCATAAGTCCCCTCCCATTCATGGACACTAGCTTTATCCCATCTTTCCTCTCTGTCATCAATAATTTCGTGTTGACCGTTCAATTCACTAATCATTTTGACCTCTGAGTTAAAATTTGGATCAAAGAAAAATGGAAAACTTATACGATCTTTGTTTGACTTGGGGCTATGAACTCGATGTGGTGTTGATGTATACAATCCGCCAGTCATTCTGTCCAGCATATCTCCAATATTGCATATAAAAGAGCCTTCAATTTCGAAAAAATAAGATAATTTGTATGTGATAACACTGGAGTAGTGTTTAATATTGTAAAAAGATAATTCCTAAAAATGCATTGCCTTTCACAGGAGGTGCTTGAATCCATTCAGATTTCAATCGAGCTTTAACTTCTAGTCCTCCCAATTCATCCTGTTTTAAAATGGTGAGGATACCATAGTCGCAGTGTTCTCCAACACCCCAAAATGTCTCTGTTCTAGCGTCTTGTAATGCGGGATCTGATGATTACATTAAGAAAAAACAGAAATTAGTTCATGGTACAAATTGACTGAGCAGTGCTCAATGAGTAAGGAGACACAAAATTTTTTAATTCCAAAAGTTTCTTTTACAATTAAATATCCTAAAGAGTGGAAGAGGTTCTGCAGTGAAGAGAGACTCGAAATAATTTTCTTCCAAATCCAAGCTCAAAGCTATAGCCCTCATAATCTGATGACCCAGCCTAGTCATCTGATTAATATATTCCAAGACTATTTCCCTGAAAAGGGGAATGTTTGAAGGAAATATATTTTTGCCGTGTAGTGGTAGTCGGGCTTGTACATTCGGGTGATCATCTTCCAATTCTGCTCCAAAATAAATACCTTCTTTCATGTCCGGTCGGCCTTAAAAAGACAAATTATTCAGTTTAGTTTTTTTGTGTGACATAATTAGTTCACAGAAAAAAATTACTGTGAATTTTTTAATTTAATAATAATTTTGTTTTTTTCAACCAGAAGTTAATTCTCCTCCACAAGGAAAATATCCTCTCCAAGCTCTGCCACCCAATTCCATTGGAATTTCATTTTTGACTTGAAGAGGTTGAGAGAAAAATTGTCGACTCAACTTTTCTAAATTCTCCTGTAATTGCTCGTCAATTCCATGACCAATTATGTAAAAAAAGCCAAAAGTCTTACACGCAAAATTAATTTGACCAGCAACAACCTCCTTTGCGGAAGGGTCTTTGTTTAAGATAAATGCACTGATATTTATGATTGGAATGGTGTCTAATTGATTCATTGTGTATTCAGTGCACACTATTCACTGATGTGTAGTATGAAACTTCACAACACACACTTGACACTTCTCTAAATATCCCTGCTATGGAAGATATTTCACGAACCAAACTCCTCCCTTGTGACTTGTATTGATCACCATGCACCTTCTTGCTGATTTTGATTAAAGATGTTTTAATGTTATGGGTTGAACTAGATTACTTCAGTTGTACCTTATCAACTATGTCCTGGTATGACACAATCAAAGAGTTCAATATCTTGACCCGACCTTGAAATCTTAATTTTAGATTCAGAGTTATATACAGCATTGCCCCATCGTATAGTACAGCAATATGTGTTGCACTTTCTAATTGAATCCGTACAAATTCTTATAAAATGGAATCAATGGCATAGGAACACCTGTCATCAAACATATGATTTTAATATTGACGATCATTACGGATATCTAAACATGTGTGTGGCACAGCGTAAATTAATTATACTTTTTGGAACCAACCTTTAGATCAACGCAAGAAACTCAAGTCAAAATCAATTGTATGAAAAATTCGAAAAAATTCAAAATCCAAAGTCTAACATAATATAAGCGTTTTAAAAATTTAAAGTCAATTATCTACAGTCATGATACAGTCGAGGAGGAAAAGAGAACGCCTTCACCATATAGAAAATCCAATTGAGTAAAAATCTCGAGCTTGAGCAAGAAAAAATGCGCTGAATTTTGAGCCCATTTTTGGAATTTCGTCAACTTAATCGCCACCTGACGGGAAATCAGTGCCATTCACGACCACGAAACATGCAAATTCGTGATCAGCGTCCTCGAATTGACATATACAATGGGCTTGTACAAGTACCAGAGGTCATAATGGCTGGTGACCTCCAGATGACCTGAAAAGATCATGACAACTAATTGTATGATTTTGTGTGCCAGGATACTTCATTTTGAAGCTATTGGAATCACTTTCTGAGCTGACTTGGTAATGACTCCGAAATGACCTCGAAAGGTCATCGGTGACCAAATTTCAAAAATCTAAAAAACGGTCGGAGGAGGATTCGCAGAGAGCTTTCATTGGACACCGAGATCACCAAAATCGGTTGAGAAATGGCTGAGCTAGAGGGATGACTTCCTGGGCTACTTATTTGTGGTTTAAATTGGTGTTAGGCGCCAAAAACCAAAAATTCGACCTGGACCCTTTTTTTTGGTCCAAATGCAACAACTTTTCGCAAAAAGTCGTCAAATTTAAATTCAGCGCATTTTTTCTTGCTCAAGCTCGAGATTTTTACTCGCATGTATATTGTTTAGCCATAGTCTGAAATCGATCAATCGCGATCAATTTTGTATTGTGATGTGTGTATGAAATAATATATGTATATTATATGTATATGAGCTCGCATGGTATTTTTAACCATTTTTGTCTCTCATATTGCTATATCAAAATCACCCAAATATATCACATATATAAACGTTTTGCGATTCATCGCGATTGATCAATTCATCGATTTAAGACTATGTGTTTAGCTGAAATGAAAAAAATGAAGGTCCTTTGCAGGGCAGTTTTAGAAGAAGGGCAAGATACTTCGGTCCTTCTCGGAAATCATACCCTTCTAATTTAAAATCATACACACACCAAAGAATTGTCCCTTTAAGGCCTCTAAACTATTTCCAGACACACAGTACAATAATCATCTACTTCACATGGATTGTACATAATTCAAACACATTATAGCCATTTCAGCCATTTTCGCCAATTTTACCATTTATGCCATTTTTACCATTTTCGCCACTCGCTGGTGAAAAATGAATTTCAGCCGGCAATTTACGCAACACTGCCTTCATTCCAATAACGATGCCTATGAACATTGCAGCGAGTATCGTTTATATAAATAACGGTTGTCACGCATATGACACACTCACGATCTCATATTTCGTCCGCAGCTCATTTTTCTGCAGGAAGAACTTCCAGAGTGAAAGAAAACCTACACGAGTAGGAGGGCCTCTTGTTTGATGCATATATTTTAAACCCATAATTTTATTTAATGGAACGTGAATATTTTAAAATTCTTGTGAGCTGTTAATGGTTCTTATCTGACATTCAGCGAATGTCATTCACCCCACTTCGGGCTACCCTGGACTTCTTTGTACGATGGATTTGCACCTCATTGTTCTGTCTATCCTACTGTATTTCCTTGTTATCGTCTTCATCTCAGAGTTTATTTAATTAAGCCCTTTTATTATTTTAGCATCAATGTGTTGTACTCGTTGAGACGGGTGTTGATAAACAGCTTGTAGCTTACAATTTGAGTGAGAAATTAAGTAGACATTTATGTTAGAGTTGGACGCCGATTGAACGAACTCTCCATGCCACGTCCAATTAGTTACAATAGATGGGTCCCCGTAATTCTTCTATAATACTTGTCAGAGGAATCTAAAATTGTTTTGTTTTTTTTGTATTTATTGCAAGGATTTCAATGAATTCTAGATATTCTACATACATAAAAGTTTTGTCCCTTCAAGGACATAATTTCACGTATTAATTTTATTTAAAAATAACGACCTTTTGCTATTGTATTTTTTTGACAAAATAAAGTCATTCTCCTCTGGACACTTGCAATCTTCATTTTGTGTTCAAGCACAAGGAAGAATTGCAGAGTGAAGCCAGAACAAAATTGGTCTACGCTGTGGATTAAAATAACGCACTAAATATTTTATCACTCAATTAAATTTGGGAATGCTCTGCTTTTAAAGATACAACATATTTTTCAGTGCTTCATTTCTTGCTGTCATGTCACCACTAAAAAAAGTCAACTAATATGTCAAAATATTGCTGCACACAATTCATTCAAAATGTACATAGAATTACTTTGTGAAATTTATTTTTTTAAAAATAATTTGTCGCATTTCGACGCCGCTCAACCTGAAATGCAGTACCGATCTCGTTTATATAAACCTATAATGTCTTCTTCATTGATATTTTATCTGTGTCTGGTTTAATTTACATTTTACCATTTTTATCAAAATTGGTAGCATCGTAGAATTTCAAGTCTTACACATCATATTGTGTGTGACTAATAAATCTTCTACAAATAATTACATAATTGCAAGTTTAGTCATCATGTTACACAACACACAGTCCTCATAATGTGGACAACGCAATCAATCAGAATAAAGCCCAAATTATGATGTCATATCCTCTTGACACTGATGAACACTGAATCACTGATTTATGCAAAACAAATGTCCTAATCAATTATAATTGCACAATAATGCTATCTACCTTGCACCACTCAAATTTTGTGTTTTCCACTTCATGCGTCAAAAATCATTCAAATGAAATCAATGTTTTTAATAGAATCCATTGGTCAATGACGCCGAATGACTAACCTCTCCACTCCATCAATTTCACTTTAATCCGATTTTCGCAAGCCTTTTGTAATTTTTATCATCCAGTTTTGCGTGAGTCCAAATTCCTACGTCAATTAAAATATCTCACCTTTTCACTCTTTAAATTCAATTAGTTTTTCCACTTTGAGGTAAGAGGTCGATCTGGCAAAGACTCCACAGTAGCAATCCTCATTTTTTTGCACACTTTCACTCACTCACACACGAACGAAAAGTATCCAGGAAAAAATGTCACAAGTCAACATTTTGGCATTTCTTCTGATTTGCGGCTCTTTGAGCCTTGCTTCCGGTAAACTACTTTTAAATTATATTATTAATATTAGCTATATTTTTCCAATTCAACATTTTCTAATTCAATTAATTATTTATTACACAGCCATCAAATGTTACGTGTGTACTTATCAAGAGGGTTATTTGAACGAAAACAACTGTAGAACTACTCCAAGTGGCGATGCACTTAAAGAAATTCGCGATGAAGATCTCCAACGAAATGGTCGTTCAATCAACAATGATGGTCTCCAACTGTTTTACAATGCAGTCAAAATTTCAGGTAAGGAACGACCAATCCTGACAATTATTTGTCTCTTCTGTGTGTAATTTTGAATAATCATTTCAGCCTGTAGGAAAAAGGGACTTTCAAGGACAATTTAGAAATGTCCTTCATTTCCAGAGAGATTTGTTTCGGGTCTGAGGATTAATTGATATTGTTGTGGATTGTAGGAGCTGGATTGACCGAAATGGTGGACGGCTCAACCAAGGCTACTCATTACCCATACAAATGGTGTGGGAAACTGACCGGGAGGGATTTAGCTGGAAATGACGTCATAGCAAGAATTGGACTTGGAACACTGAATCCCAAGGATCTGACTGGCGGATGTCAGACTGTCGCAGATAATGGAGTCATGCCTGGAGTGTATAGTGGGAAGTTGTGTGTGTGTAATCAGGATGGATGCAATAATTCCAATAATGACAATACTTACAGTGGAGAATATAATGGAGGCGCTACTTTAATTATGGGTGTACTTCCTTTTGTATCTCTCCTTATCCCACTCATCTACTCATCTGTCCAACTTTAAGAGAAACGATTTGACCTTTGTTTGTGAAAATTATTAATAAATTTTTAATGTTTCAAAGTGTAAAACATTTCTTATTTCCATCAGAGCGCAAAAAACCCAGGGTTTTTTACAAAAATCTTCTGGGTCGTGGATTTTTTGGGTATTTTGGGTTTTTTGGGTCGTGGGTCGTGGGTTTTTTGTGAAAATTGTTTCAGAATTAATAA